>SIXB01001180.1:0-45644 GCA_007018985.1 Anopheles bwambae | reverse complement strand
GGAATAAAAACAAACAAAAAAAGGAGTGATGTGGTATGGCAAACAAGCATGCCCATCACTAAGCCATGATGACAAACAGGGATGACAAGTCCGGATGGGATGGCGACACGGAATGATAATCCGGTGCGAGGTGCACCATCCCTATTGCACGGCAAACAGGATACGACAGGTTGAGTTGGTACGAGGACATCAAGCGAAGCGGAGCAAAGTAGAATACCACAGAGCAAAATAATCGTTTTTCTCCCTCTATCCTCTATACCGCGCTTGCTTGCACTCACGCGTGAGCGCTCGAGTATATTCTCTCAGAACTGAGTATTCGCAGTTCAACCCGTGCAGTGAGAATGTATGTGTTTATGTGCATCGAAATTTCAAAACTCCGTTGGAGCCAAAGCCTCTATAAACTATTCAAACAACAACAACGGGAAGTAGAAGCTAGTTCACGAGCTACTCTTTTCGCTACTGTTCAGCGTTTTGAATCACTTGGGTGCCGGTTCGTTCGTGGAAATGGAGCTCGTGAAAACCGGTTGTGAGAATGCGAAAGTGAGAATGGGAGGTTGGCGTTTGACAGCTAGGCGGTAAACATTAGGCCCTGCGCACACTGGTAGATGGCGAAAACAAGAATTATTATTATTTTTTAATATTTTTTGTATAAAGGAAGCTTGATCACACGAAAATATTGAGAAAATGAAGGGCAGTTTAACATCAAGTGAAGATATATTCTGATAAAGATCGAAGTTGACCCCAAGCATTTTTGCGAACAAAATAATCGCACGCAATATATGTCCTTCGAACAGCTACAGTGTGCAATGGCGTGTTTGTGTGTGGGGGGGAGTAAAAACTATTTTGACAGCTCGTCTTCCAGACACCCTGCTGGTCCCGTTTTATTTATTTAGCTATTTCGTGCATTTTGCGACCAAAAAAAGGGATTTTTGTACGGTTTTTCACGGTGAAAATGTGTGACCAATCATCGGAAGCAGAAGTACTGCCCCAAGGGTAAGGCCACCCGGAGCTGTAGCGTTGGTTTCGGGAAACGATTGTCCGCAAGTAAACAACGTCTCCGCTTTGCTTTCCAACAGGCACCAGAATGAAGAAAGCGAAAACCCATCCCACCCACCGTCCAACGTTGAGGCAGAAGCTGCTGCTGCTACGGTAGGCCAAATGGAACCGTGCGCGGATGATTGGAATGAAATTACCGCACAGTTTTTCGACTGTGTGAAGGGTAAGAGCGGGAAGGGACGGCCGCGCAGAATGGTCGCAAACATTAATCCCCGCTGTGCGTCTTGTTGCCCTCGGCAGATCTCAAGCTCGGCGAGCTGGTGCACGACTCCACGTTCGGGCTGTTGGAAGCGATGTCCGCGATCGAAATGATGGACCCAAAAATGGACGCCGGTATGAGCTGCAACCGGGAGGCAACACCGCTAACCTTCGATACAGCGGTGGAGGTATGACGAAGCGGATAAGCAATCGCTACCACCCGAGGGCCAATGGTTCTCTACTGCCAGCTTATTTGCTTACCATTTTTCCCCCAGACAGGACAGATCAAGCTGAACAATCTGCTGGCGAAGGAATCGATCGGCATCATCGATGCGGTGTACTCGTGTACCGTCTCGTGGCTGGAGGGACACTCGATGGCGCAGACCGTGCTGACCTGTCTGTATCTGCACAAACCGAACCGAATCGAATGCAAAACCATGCGCTCGTTTTCGATCGCCATACAGAAGATCATCAATCTGATACGAAACTTTATCATCAGGTACGCAAATGGCAGTGTTAGAAAAAGGTTGTTGTGTGTATCATGCTTCACTTCTCCTCCACCCCTTCCCTATAGAGCCAACGTGTACGAGGAGGAAGATTTCCAGCACAGCTCGTTCGATTACAACCTGAGCGAGGAGGTGACGGAAACGAAGGCGATGAACATGCTGAAGGCGGCCGAGGAGGAGCTGATCAAAAAAACCAAAGACACGGAGGATGAGCGGGAAAGGGAGGAGCTGCAGGCACTGTTGGCACGCGTTCGGTTCACGCGGCTGCTTCTGCACAGCTTGGTGGGAATGTACCCGCTGAAGGTAATTGTGTGCAGGAAGGAAGTGATGGCAGAACTGGTCACTAATCCGTTAATCGTCCTCCGTTTTACAGCAAGGCAATTGGCGGTATGGGCAGGAAGTTGCAGCGGTAGGCCATGGAAAAGCGTATAAGCGTACCATTTGCAACGAAAGAGCTAATGAGTTTTCCCCCCTTTTTTTTGTACAGCAAACGGCCGTACCGTTGAAAACCGAAATGATCGACATCGTAAAGTCACTGAACGGGGCGTTGGAGCTGGCACAGGCCATAGAAAAGACGATTGAGCTGGGCACACAGCCCGTGGAGGGATGTAAGTGTCCTGCGGTTTCGTTTACGAGGTGCACGTAATCAAACCATTGCCTACTTCAATCTTTCCCTTCCCAGCGGATGCACCGAACCCGATGGGCTTTTCCATGATGGTAAACCAGCGGTTGCTACCGCCGACGTTTCCACGCAGCACCAAAATCAAGGACCGCCAACTGAGCATCCAATATCTGACAGAGCTAATCCAGCGCATCAAGCATGCGTGCAAAATTGCCAACTGCACCAGCTACCATGCAGCGTTGGTGAGTAGTGTGGCTGACTCGGTCGTTGCGTGTTAAGGTGTTCCACTCGATCGCTGGAAGTTAAGTTTTTCCTTCTTTGCCGTTTTTCAATTTTCAAGAACTTTCTGATGGACTTTAACAAGAAGTTTACACCCTGCCTGCTGTCTCGAAGTATACCGCAAACGCTGTACCTACCCGCCGGCCGGTTGGTGTTTGGCGTGAAACCACTCATCGAGGTGCTGAAGGAATCCGTACGGGCTTTCATCGCCCCACCAGCCCTCCGTCCGGACAATCCGCTGTACAACAATCCTTTCGTAAGTGAGCACATTTGCAGTGCAATGATGATTAAATTGGTTTATCACATGCTTTGTGCACACTCCCGTTTACTGTAGGCGATAAACTGCATCAACTCGTTCTTCGAGTACCACGAGCAAACGTTCTACTCGCTGTTCGCGATCTGTGGCTACAATCGGGCCCGCCAGCGCGACCATCTCGGGCTGCTGCTGCTCAACTTTGCCCACCTGCAGGATGGGGCGGAGCGGGTCGACGTGTACCTGCACTCGCTCACGCCGCGCAGTGAAAATTCCCGCCACCTGGCGTGCTTCGGCACGTGGGTGTTTTATCACTGTTTGCGCGCCATGTCGTTCTATCTGCTCGCCGGCCTAGAGCTGGAGCTGTACAGTGTGCACGAGTATCTGTACATCTTCTGGTACCTGTACCAGTACCTGTTCAGCTGGATCGTGTCCGCACTGACGCGGGCGGAAACGTTCCTCGCGGAGCAGGAGTATGCGGCCGACCCGAAGGCGGCCAAGGCGAGCCAGAAGAAACCGAAATCGAAAAAGCGCAAAACGAAAACGGACGTAAAGGAGATACTGTTTAACGAAGCGATGGAGATGCTGTGCGGCGGCTACTACAAAGCGCTGGTCGGGTTTTACAAGGAGGATCGCATCCCGGAACCGCTGCCACTGTTCGACAACGAGCAGGTACGGTTCGAGCATCGGTTCGCACCGTTCGCGAACCTTTCGACGCCGCCCCCGATGCCGTACAGCGAGTTTCGGCAGATGAAGTTCATCATGATACAATCACCGGCGACGGAGCTGTATGCGGCGGCCGCGAAACACTTCCACGAGGCGCGCATGCTGCTCGAAACGTTCCCGAACCCGGACGAAGAGGTAGGGAGGGAAAGACCTTCTTTCCTGGTGCATGCGTGTCGTCGTTGTGCTAATGCCGTTTCTTTTCGCATTCATTTCAGTGGCACGATATCGTGAAGGTAGCCAAAACGAACTACGTGATGATGAACCTGCTGGCCAGTGGGCACAGCCGGCAGTCGAAGCAGCCGCCGGAGTTTGACTTTTCCTGCCATCGATACTTTCCGATCATCAAGCAGAGGAAGTAAAGTCAGTTTTTGTGCTCATGTGCTATTATTTATTTCAATAGAAAGCTTCCACCGGAACACGTTTTACCACAGTAGAGAGTAATAAATGAGCAATGAATGGTTTGTGTACGACTTCGAGCGGAAAAATAGTAATCAATTTGTATTTGCTGGAGTTATTCCATCCGAACATTATAACAAATGACAAAATGAATTTGTTTTGAATATTTTGCAAAATTTGAATGGCACAGAAATAACGGCTCATACAAATATTTACCATTTTTATCAGTCGCCCACTGTGCTACGGCCCGTTTGTACTAAAAATTCGCGGCATTGGCAGAGTGGACAGAGTGATAAATTTTATATTTTTATCGCAATATTGGAAAAAAGCCTGTGATATTCTGCAGTAATAATAAAACTTCGTTAGTTATAGGGTGCAAGTCTTTGAAACAATAGGCTTAAGAAAAATCGCTTGAATCACAGATAAATGGATAGTTCTGGTCACTCTGAACATTTCGGTTCAAATTCTTTGTTCTAAAACGGCGCATCCAAATAATGGCGGCGTCTAGTAAGCGTATCCAATTCAAAATAAAGCAAAAAGTATGAGTACGGAGGAAATCAGCTCATCTGGAACAGGTAAATCGCATTATTATAAACAAATTCACCTCATCAAATATAATCCACCCATTTGCATCATCCTTTTTTCACCCAGATGATGGACCACAATCGCTTGCCCGGCGGATAATACACTACTTCTACCACCGGCAAGCGATCGCCAAGGATGCGTGGGACATTGCCTTCTGGCAGGAGTTTCGCCGCCATCATCCAGACGTAACACTCGAGCCGAAAGCGCTGCGGTCGTACTTTTTCCATGAAGTAATGCGCAACCCGCGCGAGTGGAGCAATCTCTCCTACGAGGTGATCCAGTACCTTAACCCGCTGTTTAACCGGATCCGCGAGGAGGTGCTCGAGTACCGGGATCTGGTCGAAGGTATCGATTACGTGTACGCGGAAGATCCGGCCGATCTACGCACGGAAGCGAACGGCACGCAGATGCCTCCTTTGTGTTTGGAGCCGGGCGGTGGGTTGGTTGCTCCTTCACGCGCCACCAAGCGCTACATAACGCCCAGTACGGCACAGATCCGCAGCTTCGTGGCCGCCGCACTAAGCGAACTGCTCTGGACGGAGGATGAAAACGAGACGAAGCCGACGCTCGACGCACAGGAATGCTTATCGCGCATTGCTGTGCTGACGTCCAATTCGATTGCGTTGCTCAACTGCATCGAGCCGGGCATGGCATGCTATGAGCGGTTTCATGGGGCGGATCCAGTGGAGAGGGCGGTTTTGCCGGAGGATGATACACCGGCGAGTGGACTAGAGGTGTCCGGTACACCCCGGATGCACCCGCTGGCATCATCCACGCCGATACCATCGACAAGCGGCCAGCCGGGTACTGTCCGTGGGCCCATTATTTCTTCCCGCACGCCAGCCTCCGTCCTGCGGCATGTTCGGAGCAAGCCCCGGAAGGGTGCATTCAAGAGAAATATCATGTAGAGTGAGTGGTTGGTTGCGCATTATTACATAATTACGTTCCTGTTGAATAATTTAAAGAACTTAAATACACTTCCAATGAACTCCAAGGCGTTTTGTACGTTTGTTTTTCAGCACGAACGTAGTTCGCATTCGGTTTATTCACAAAACCAAATGAAAAAAAAAATAGATCTGCTCCTCCAACCTTCTCTGCTTCTTCCACTTCTTTGTGATTCCTCTGTGACCTCGGAGCATTTATGGGGAGTGGGATTGCGATGCGGGTGATGCGGCTTTAGAAGGATGAAAACGGTTTCAAATTGAGCCTCACGTGGGGGTGATGAGGCGAAAACTAATGACGATCAATGATGCTACTGTTGCTGCTGCTGCACACTCCGGGTTTACGGCCTTACAAATTAAATTAGTCTTCAAAGATGGATGTTGAGTCGGTGACTCGCGCTGCCAAACGACTGGAAAATCGGTCACTGGAGCACATCGCCGTTTTGTTGCTACTGCTGCCTACTTGGATGACTTAGTTGGCCTTCTTGGACGATTTGCCCATCGCTTCGTACTTGGACTTGGAGCTGTACCACATCGCGTACGGGATGGCCAGGGACGGCAGCGTCAGGAAGGCGAACGCCAGCCAGTCCAGATAGTGCGAGCTAAACTGCTTGTTGAACTGTGCCTCGGCCACGATCGCGCCCTCGCCCGGCTCGGAACTGATCGAGAACTGGGGCTCGGTGGCGTCCTCCGTCGCGAGATAGTTCACCTCGGCGGCGGTGAAGTTCAGGTAGCCGTACTGCTTCGGCCGCACCACCACGATGTGCGTCACGTTCGTCTGCGGCGCAATGCGATCGATCGACGCGGTCAGCTGGCCACCGACCACCTCGAACACCTCCGGATGGAATCCGTTGTCAACTGTGGGTCGGAGGAAAAGGACATTCGATTAGATCGATTAGACACGCTGCTTCTCGATGTTCCCCACACACCACCACCCCTTTTACACTTACCCAGGCGCACATTAACAGCCGGTCCGGAGCCAACGTTGTACAGCGTGTACTTCACCACGATATCACGAGCCTCGACCAGGTATTTGTTCAGGATGTGCTTCGAAACCAGCAACCGGGCGGTGTTTTCCTCGTTCGCCAAACCGAGCTGGCTGACGGCGAGCAGCGCTAGCAGTGCGTACAGGAAGCTTTTCATCGTTGCTGGATGGGGGAACAAATGGGGGACGCCTCTTTTCCGATTACAAATCTCACTTTCACAACACACGGTGCGTTCGTTGCAGTTTCCTTACCAAAATTCGCGAGTAGTGTGCCGACCGAGAGAAAAACGGGAAGCCGAATGTAAATACTTTCTTCCTTGGCAGCGGCGACGGCGGAGTGTACACGTCGAACAGAAATTATGTTATGTTGGCAGGCCAAACTCGCTCGTCAAGTTCCAACACATCGAACCGAGCGGCACAGTGGGCGCTGCCTTGTGCCGGTTTGACGTTTGAGCGTTTGACAGTTGTGCACCAGTTCAAAAAAGCGCTTAGTTTCGCTATGTTTTTAATTTATTTAAGTTATGTGGCACGAAAATAAGCGTTATTTTACTCTTGTTTAATAAAACAATACAAATGCGTGTACTATTCGTGTAAATTTCTTTAAAATATTTGAACTATTTCGGAAGAAAACCCACAGTGAAGTGTCAAGGTTAATAGATTATTGTTGTCAGTTTTCTTTTATTCAATGATTTTTTCAACAACAAAATCAACATCTTCATATAAAATGGATTTTGCAAAGATGTATCTGAATTTCCTGTAATTTTTATTTTCAGTATTTTTTCCTAATTCAATCTCGCCTCTACAACCCTCTGTCCATGCACCTTGGTCCGGGCGTTTGTTATCATTCTGTCAAGAACGGTCAAATAGCGCAAGTTGATAAATTGTCTCCGTACGACCTTGGCTGAAGGTGATTTCAAACAGATAGAAAGGAGTTTTGCGGAATTTACAAGAGGCTCGCTGCTTATCTCCGATCACACAAACGCGACACGACGGAAGGTTCTCGCGCTTCGGCTCGGTTTCACGCAGCAGCAGAAGGCTTCATTCCGTTCGGACGTGCGGTAAAGGTTGAGCGCGCTTACAACTGAAACAATTGGCCAGGCTTTTGCTTCTTCCGCACCATCGCCAGCGTCATGAGCGTTAAGATCGAAACGGTTGCGACCACCCCGTTTGAGGGCCAAAAGCCAGGCACTAGCGGTCTGCGCAAGAAGGTAAGATTCCCGCGGAAGTACAGCATTCCATCTCACTTCCCTCTCAAATAACCTCCTTTTCTCCTTCGCTCAGGTCAAAGTGTTCACCCAGAAGAACTACACGGAAAACTTTGTCCAATGCATCCTGGACGCGAATGGTCCGGCCCTGGCTGGCTCTACCCTCGTGCTCGGCGGTGACGGACGGTACTTCTGCAAGGAAGCGTCCGAACTGATCGTTCGCCTGTGTGCCGCGAACGGTGTGCGCAAGATACTGCTCGGCCAGAACGGCATCCTGTCGACGCCGGCCGTCTCAAGCCTGATCCGCCGGCACAAGGCACTCGGTGGCATTGTGCTGACCGCGTCGCACAACCCGGGCGGCCCGGAGAACGATTTCGGCATCAAGTTTAACTGCGAAAACGGTGGCCCAGCGCCGGACGCGTTCACGAACAAAATCTACGCCCTGTCGGGTGAGATTCGGCAGTACAAAATTGCGCCCGTCGCGGTCGACGTGGGCAAGGTCGGTGTGAAGGAGGCGCAGATCGAGGGCAAACCGTTCACCGTCGAGGTGATCGATTCCGTTGCCGACTACGTGCTGCTGATGAGGGAAATATTTGACTTCGAGCAGCTGCGGGGCTTTGTCAGCGGCAGCTCGAGACCGGGCGGCGCCCCGCTCAAGATGCGCATCGACTCGATGAACGGTGTGACCGGTAGCTACGTGAACGAGATCTTCGTCCAGTGTCTCGGTGCGTCGACGGACGGTGTGGTGCACACGACACCGCTGCCCGACTTTGGCGGGCTGCATCCCGACCCGAACCTAACGTACGCGAAGGATCTGGTCGACACGGTGCGGGCTGGGGACTACGACATCGGGGCAGCGTTCGACGGTGACGGTGATCGTAACATGATCATCGGGCGTAAAGCGTTCTTCGTCACGCCGAGCGACTCGCTCGCCGTCATTGCCCACTACCTGGAATGCATTCCGTACTTTAAGAAGCACGGCGTGCAGGGACTTGCGCGCAGCATGCCAACCGCTTCGGCCGTCGATCGCGTCGCGGAAGCACTCGGCAAGGAGATGTTCGAGGTTCCGACGGGCTGGAAGTACTTTGGCAATCTGATGGACGCCGGCCGTCTCTGCCTGTGCGGCGAGGAAAGCTTCGGCACCGGCTCGAACCACATCCGCGAAAAGGACGGCGTGTGGGCGGTTCTGGCCTGGCTCTCGATCATGGCCCACACGGGCAAGAGCATCGAGGAGATTTGTGTGGAGCACTGGAAGCGGTACGGCCGCAACTACTTCACCCGCTACGATTACGAGGAGTGTGAGCTGGCCCCGTGCAACGAGATGATGGAGGCGCTGGAGAAAACCATCACCGATCCGGCGTTCGTGGGCAGGGAGCTGACGGCTGGCGGCAAAACGTACCAGGTGCGGCTGGGCGACAACTTCAGCTACAACGATCCGATCGACAAGTCGGTGTCGACGAAGCAGGGCCTGCGCATCGTGTTCACCGACGGCAGCCGGATCGTGATGCGGCTGAGCGGTACGGGCAGCTCGGGCGCCACCGTCCGGCTGTACATCGACTCGTACGAGAAGGAGAACGTGCTGGGCAGCGCGTCGGACATGCTGAAACCGCTGATCGACATTGCGCTCGAGGTGTCGAAGCTGCCCACCTTTACCGGCCGCAACGCACCGACCGTCATCACGTAAATGGCTGCAATTGGCCGGCGCATGGGGTCGAATGTCTCGCGCAGTAGCAGTAGCAGCTTGCAGTGCATTTTTAGAGCTGCGATGCCTTCCTTCACCGTATGTGTTTGTGTGTGTTTTGTTTTAAATAGTATTTAGGAAATGACGTTAACAAATAAAGTTGATTTTGCTTGTGTTTTATGAAACAAAAGTCGCTGTAGGATGATGCCTCTTATGGAAAGAATCACTCGAGCGTACTGCTAGGCTCGTGGCGTCTCATAAAAATGTTATCACTTTACGCGAGCGCCAAACAAGGAAGCGATCGAGCGTAAGGCAGATAATAAAGCTCGAATCGATTACGAACTGCAATCTCGTTTATTTGATAAACACTGCTCATGGCACTGCTCGCGCGAAAGCAAACATCAAACCCGGCGTACATGCCAACTAATAAAGCGATTTTAATTACACGTGTCACACGTGTTCGGCCATGCTTAACGGCCTCTTTCTGCTAACGGAATTAAGTGCAATAATTTTTCATTTAAACTGTGTAAGCCTTCTAATTCAATTTTCTGAGTATTTTAACGTGTTTGCTCTTCATATTAGCACCGAAAAGAGCGAGCAATGCGCATTCGCTCAGTTCCCAAAATCGACTGCCTTTTGACGCTTCTTACCTCAGCTTAATGTTCATTACAAATTACAATCACAGCTTATCGCCGAACGGGCTAATCGCACAATCTCGATACACTCCTAGCCCTTTTGACCCCAACATATCGGTGGTGGTGGTGCTTATCGGCACGGGCATGCGAACCCCGATGGATGCAAAAAGGTGGAAGATAAGCTAGCATTTTTTGGTACCAAACCCAACCACCCAGACCGCACACGGTTACGGGCTTGGAACCCTGGGGCAGAAGCTTCGAACCGTTACAGGGGGACAGATCGGAGCACTCTCCTCTGGCTGTGTGTGTGTGTGTGTGTGTTTTTGGAGAACAATGGATGAGCTGAAGGATATACTGCGCGAGTACGTGAAGCGGAACCAGCTGCTGGAAAGCTCCAACGAGCTGCTGCGCGAGAAACTGCTGGAACAGGAAAAGTTGGTGAGTGGTGGGAGTGAGTTTTCAAGATGTCCATACGAGTTCAATAATAAAAATGATCGTTTTTCAAGCGCAAAATTTACATCGATGATTTGAGCAACATGAAAACGTGCCTGGGCGGCCTGCAGGATGCGCTCATGAAGTGTCGCGCCAACATTCTAAGCCACGAGATGCTCGAAAGCTCAACCCTTGGAGGTCAGGGTGGGCACACGAAATCCGCACAAGTACTGAACGACAACACAATGGAGCTGGTCGCGTTGCAGGCACAGCTGGAGGTGTGCAAAAACGATCTTGCCGAACAGCGGGCCGCTTACCAGGAGCTGCTGATCGAGAAGAATCGAATAACGGGCGAGATGCAGACGCTGCTGCAGAAGAACCACCAGCTATCGATGAACCACGCACAAAACAGGTTCGTCGTTTGCGGTTGCTTTAACTCTTTAGCAGCAGTAAAAACCACTTCCTTTCTTTCTTTGCAGCAGAGGAACTATGGCCACCCACCAGCACAAGGTTCGCGCCACACAGGTGGACAGCATGAAACTGTACGGCACCTCGCCCGGGGGCTTTGAGCGGCAGATCGAACCTTGCCCTCACTGTAACAATGTGTTCGGAGATTTCCTCACGCTCGAAACGCACATCAAAGATTGTCCCGGGCTCGACTACTAAATCGATATCTCGCCCTCCACGCCCGCCCGTGTGTGTGTGTGTGTGTGTGAGTGGGGGGTAAACGTGATAACGCGGCTAAGCCTTTGTTGGGTGTTATTGTTTTTTTGTTTTTATTTTGAGTGCGTTTTGTTTCTCGGCCATTTGTTTTATCGCTGTTTAACTGTGGACCAATAAATTACCATTTTTTCCGGGGCTCTCTTTGCATGTGAAAAAGGACTTCATTTTTGACGCATTTTATCGAAAGCTGAAATAATGAGTGTGCAAGGGGAGGGGGTGGGGGGAATTGGCTAAATCAGCATTGCAGTTGGGTTGCAGTTTTGATTACCGGTTTATTGACTGTCGTTATCGCTGGGTTTAATTACAGTTCATGATTAAATAAAGAAAGAATACTCGAAAATGCGTCAAACGGAAAATAGGACTTTGAATTCAATCGATCCTTAATTGCTTGGGAATGTACTGATTAGACTGCATTTGCGTATTTGCGTTTGATAGCATTCTAATTTTATTTCTACCCACGTTTCTGGAAAGGTGCCACGTGTTTCTTGTAATTCAAAAATTTGAAAGTAGCTTACATCGAAAGGCGATTTAGGCGCATGCAACCTCCTAACATTGCAAACATTTAGGCGCTTAAGCTTCGTTCAATGGTATCATATGAAATAGATTAAGTTGGGGGCACTACTTTTACAACTTTTATGTTAATTGATTGTGTTTTTTGACTGGCTACGACAAAATGGAAGAGCTTGTTAAAACAGAAAATACCCAAAAAATGAATAGTAAAGTTCAATAACTATGTTAACCTTGTGCGTTTGCACAAAGGGAGCTGTCTTCTCTAAAATACATTTTTTATTCTATTTAACACTGTAATTTCATGAAACGTAAACCTTTATCGGTTGGATTTAATAATTAACACAATATTTACAAGCTTTTTCATAGTTATTTCGCTCTAAAAAGCATTTTTGAAATTAAAGTTTACTCAAAAATGTCACCATTCATGGCCAGATCTGACTGGCTTCTGTTACCCACTGTGCGTACGTTTGTTTTCTTTTTTTCCCCTATTTCAGCCCTGGATGAGCGGAGTTGGGGAAAAATATTAAGAAAAAAAATCCCTTATGCTATTCATAGAGTACGTATGCGCTCGCTAGCAGGCAAAATCGAGAGCTGCTGCTGCTGCTAAAGGTAGTAATAATAAACACAAGCCACTGTGCAAAAGTGTACGTGAAGTTTGAGTCGCCCAAAAGGCGTTCAACGCAATATTATCCACTCTGATAGCGAGACAAACGCAGACGAAAGAAGCTCGCAAAACAAGTGTATCGTATTTCATCCATCTGGAAGCAGTAAGATAAACAAATCAATAATGGCAAACGTGTGTGAGCCCCTAACCCTGGCGAAAGGTAAAGAAAAACGAAGCAAACCCCACCGCACCTTGAGCGATCAATTAATCCTCCCCACCCGTTTTGCATTCCCGCCCCACCCTTCCACCCCGCAGATGTGAAGCGCTCGATCGAGCTGTTGGAAAAGCTGCAGATGAGTGGCGAGGTGCCCGCGACCAAGCTGGCCGCCCTGCAGAAGGTGCTGCAGAGCGACTTCCTGAACGCGGTCCGGGAGGTGTACGAGCACGTGTACGAGACGGTCGACATCCAGGGCTCGCTCGATGTGCGTGCGTCCGCGACGGCCAAGGCGACGATTGCCGCGTTTGCGGCCAGCGAAGGACACGCCCATCCGCGCGTGGTCGAGCTGCCGAAGACGGACGAAGGGCTGGGCTTCAACGTGATGGGCGGCAAGGAGCAAAACTCGCCGATCTACATCTCGCGCATCATCCCGGGCGGTGTGGCCGACCGGCACGGGGGGCTGAAGCGGGGCGACCAGCTGCTCTCCGTCAACGGTGTGTCGGTGGAGGGCGAAAACCACGAGAAGGCCGTCGAGCTGCTGAAGCAGGCGGTCGGCTCGGTCAAGCTGGTCGTGCGCTATACGCCCAAGGTGCTGGAGGAGATGGAGCTGCGCTTCGACAAGCAGCGTGCCGCCCGAAGGCGCCAGCAGTATTAAGGACGGGCGTGTTACTAATCTCTAGAGCAGCAAAAATCCCATCCCAACAGCGGCCACCCCAAAAACGCGGTACTGTTTGTGTGCGTGTTCATGTTATGTGTGTGAGTGTGTGGTGTGTCTGTTGTGTTCGGAACTGAATTCTCAAATATTCTCATCCACCCTCAACCACCACCCCCCGTGTTCTGTTCATTGTAAGCGGACACGCGATGGTTTAGTAGAAAATTGAGAGTCTTCGAAAGAAGTGTGTGTATTTTAGTTTGTGACGCAAAATCGTAACCAATCCTGATACAGGCTCCACATCTTCCTGTATAGAGTAACACACATCCGTATTACTGCTACTCATCCCTCATCTCGTATGTGTGTAACATCCCGTCGATGTTGGAATAATGATGAAGTTGATCATAGTCGTCCATGCGAACATCGATGCGGTAGGGCGGGAAATGCGATGTTATCCTTCAAGTTCCCATAGACGGAGTATGCATGGTTAGAATATAGAAAACCGTGAAACACCGAGAGAGAGAGATTAGAAACAGCTCACAACACTACCCTCCTTTTACTAGACAGCAACAGCACCACGTTCGCTTTTGTGTTAGAACGTTAACGACTTTCTGTTCTCATGTACGGTTTAGCGATGAAATGTTTTCTTTTTTAAATATGTAATTAAACGGTAAGAATGTAATAAAATGTAGCCTCAGTTTACCTGAAATATCGTCCTGCCTGCGGCATTTCGCCTTTCTGCGCCGCTGCTAGCTCTCGTACTTCTCCACCAGATGCCGGGTGCCGTACTCTTCGTACTCGTTGCGGCTCATGCACGATTTCATGAAGCTGAGCGACTGGGAATACTTCTTACCACCATGCCAGGCGTACGTGATTGGACTGGGAGCAGGAGAAAGAGAAAGGGAACCATTATTTCAAACAAAGAACAAGGAAATTGGCTGCTCGGACTGACTTTTCCGGAACCGTCACATTAACGTCGTACTCATCCGGTGCCAGCGCCCGGACGTCCCGTTCCACGCGCGACTGCATGCCGGGAAACAGGGCACATCCGCCACACACGACAATGTTCGCGAACAGATGCGGCCGTGTCTCCTCCGGACACAGATTAATCGCATCCACGATCGCTTCCGGTACGCCCATCTGCTGTATCCCGACGTCCGACGGGTGGAACAGTATCTCCGGTATAACGAACCGCTCGTTACCGAGCCGCACCGTCTGTAGCTCCTCTCCACCATCGCCCGCCCCACCCGATTCGTTCGGTTTGCGTAAAAATCCGCGCCGTATCTGCGTGTAGTCCGGCAGCACGTACTCCCGCAGGATCGTATTGTCCGGGAAGCGTTTGCGCGCTATCCGCATGTCCTCGTTGAAGTTCTGCGACACAAAGCAGCTGTCCTCCTTCACCTGATTGATCACGTACGATTCGTCCATCACGTTCAGCTGCCGGTAGGAGATGATTTCCTTCAGATGGTTCGTCAGCACCTTCCCGCCGACGTCGATACGCCGGATCGCTTCCCGCACCTTGCAGCCCTTCACGAACGGCACCACGTGCGTGAAGCTGAAGCCCATCTCCACCACCACGCAGGCGAGGGGCCGTTTGCCTTCCGGCTGATCCGTTTGCTCGCTGTGGGTGTAGTTGAACGCCGCCAAATCGATGGCCGTCGATTTGCACACCGCATCGCAGTCGTACTCTTCGTACAGGATCTCCAGCATCGCTTCCTGGATCGAGCCGAAGTTGAACAGCGGCTCGGTGATGAGGAGCGGCGTGTCGGCAAACTGCACCGGACAGCAGTCCGGGCTGAACAGATAGTCCCAGACCGTTTTCTGCACATCCCAGTTCACCAGGTAGCCGCGCTGAAAGCAGAGGATGTAGAACAGGCCCGACGCGTCGCGGCACTCTTCGATCTGGTTGCCGATGAACGGTCGCCTCCGTTCGGATTTGGCTTTTGTGATGCAGTTCAGGATGGTTCTGGAAATGGAAAGCGGGTATGGCAATGTAAATTGAAAGGGCGCGAGAGGAAACTATAGACTTGCTGTACTTACTTCGGTTCGGGGTCATCGGATAAACCAAGCTTGGCGTAAAATGCACCATTATCCAGCACGAACGCGTTATTGTCGCCCATGGTGAGGGAAAGGGTTTTGTGAAGCTTATTGCTTCCGTTTTCGACTCACTCTGCGTTCCTCAAACCAGGACGACCGGCATCGGTTTGTTGTTGTTGAGTTACAGTGCCGAATAAAATGGACGAAGCTGTAAGGAGTGTAGGAACGGCGATTATTGTTCTTTATTTATCATTTGAAATGCTTTTGAAATGTTTTAAAACAGCTAGAGAATCATTTAAATGAAATAGCAAAAGTATTAGCAGACAATATAATAACAAATTACTATAATACTTAATTAATGTATGCACATCTTCTTCACGCTTGGTTGCCACACAAACTGGCAGCACTGCCGCGATAAGCAGCTGTCAACACAACTGACAACCACATCACACCTGTTCTGTCACATTGGCCCCGTGCAGCAATCGCCGTGAGAAAAAGCACGAAATCACATCGTTTCGCACCGGGAGGAGGGATCTCGTCCAATTTCAACCCCATTTTCATCACACAAAACGGCCGCAGAAAATGGTGCGTTCTGCGGTGCTGGGTTTGGCGCTGGGGCTCCTGCTGGCGGTGGTGGTGCAGCCCGGCACGGCCAACGAAGTGTTCGGCTGTGGGGGTTTTGTGAAAAATGTTAACTCCGAACTGGATCTCAGCAAGGTGGAGGTCAGCCTGTAAGTCTTCCCTTTCAGTTAATTGAATTAACTAACTCTCCCCAACAGTGCCAACGTCCGCAAATTAAATTTTCATTCTGGTACTTCCCTTGCTAGATTCACCCCCCAGGGCAGCTTAAAGATCAAAACGGAATGTTCACCGTCGAACGGGTACTACTTCATCCCGGTGTACGATAAGGGCAGCTATGTGCTGAAGGTGATACCACCACCCGGTTGGAGCTTCGAACCGGAACAGGTGGAAATCAAGTTCGATGGCCAGACGGACGTGTGCAGCCAGGGCAAGGATGTGAACTTCCTGTTCAAGGGGTTCGGCATTACCGGGCGCGTCGAGTTCCAGGGTGCACCGGAGGCTGGGGCGCGCAACGTGCGGGTCGAGCTGGTGGCAGAGGACGGGAGCCGTATCGGCCAAACGATCACGAACGGAAACGGTGTGTTTTCGTTCACGCCGATCAAACCGGGTCGGTACGTGGTGAAGGTACAGCACCAGCGGTGGCACTTTGAGCGCCCGGAGTACAAGGTAACGGTGGCCTCGGGCAACACCGAGATCCCGGCTGGATCACTCGTTGTGGCAGGCTTCGATGTGGAGGGTAGCGTGTTCAGCGATGGTCAACCGTTCGCTGCCGTCGGATTCCTGCTGTACAGCAGCCAAGGCGTAAGCAATAATTTGCGCAACACGTCCCAACCTATTACTAACACTTTACCCTTTTCCCATTTTCCGTACAGCAAAAATCCTCTGCCAAATGCTCTTCCGAAACCGTGCCATCCGTACCGAACGCCGCCAACAAAGCGTACGAGACGAACCCGCTCTGCTTTGCCACACCGAACAAAAACACCGGCCAGTATCTGTTTGCGGGCGTGCCCCGCGGCAAGTATCTCGTCCGGCCGCACTTTAGCGACAGCAAGATCAAGTTCCACATTCGCCCCGAAGCCGTCGAGCTGGTGGTCGGCAACGATGGTGTGCGGGTGAAGGAAAACTTCGAAGTGACCGGGTTCAGTGTGTCGGGTCGCGTGCTGCGCTCCCCCAACGGTGCCAGCGTAGCGAATGCGCGGGTCAAGCTAAATGGGCGCGAAATTGCCACCACCGGGCAGGACGGTGCGTACACGCTGGAAAACATCCAGCCCGGCACGTACACGATCCAGGTGCAGGCGGACGATCTGCAGTTTAAGGACCACATCGTGAAGGTGTCGCTCGCCAACCCGTCGCTGCCGGATGTGCTTGTGTCCGGGTTTAAGGTTTGCGGGCAGGTCGTGTCGAAGAAGGCGCACCGCGTCGCAATCACGAAGAAAGCGTCCACCATGATGGTGGAGGTGACGAGCCGGGAAGGTAGCGGGGAGTGGTGCACGTACCTCGAGAATGGCGCGTACACGGTGCAGGTGCTGACGAGTGATGCGGAGCACGCGAGCGGCATTCAGTTTTTCCCAGTCACGCAAACGATCGAGGTCAACTACTCGCCGGTTGAGGGGATTGTGTTTTCGCAGCTGCGTGCCACCGTCACGGGTGAGGTACGTTGTTTGGGGCGGCGGGAATCGTGCGGTGAGCTTGCGGTGACGCTGCAAGCACTCGATGGTAGTGGAAATGCGGTTGGCCAGGCGGTAAATGCGGCGGTATCGGATGCCGGGAGCTACAGCTTCCAGAACGTACTGCCCGGGAGCTACGAAGTGAGCGTCCCGAGCTCGAAGCTCTGCTGGCAATCGAACACGGTGAAGATTAACATCAAGACGGCCAAGGAGTCGGTGCCGGCCTTCGTGCAGACGGGCTACATCGTGTCGATCCTGTCGAGCCACGGTGCAACCATGGCTTACCGGTATAAGGACACCGCCGCACGCGAGGAAACGGGGGCCACCCCGAGCAAGGAGGAAGAGATCGTACTGACCGCCGGCATGAACATGTTCTGCGTGAAGCGTGCCGGTACGTACGAGATGCGCTTGAGCGGATGCCATCGGTTTGAGGAGGCGACGGCGACTGAATTCAGTACCGCCAGCACCGTTCCCATCTCGGTCAATGCCAAGAGCCACCGGAATGTGGTGAAGCTGGTAGCGGAGGCAAAGGAACAGTACCGTGTCCGGGTGGTACGTGATGGCGATTCGACCGGGGAGCTTGTCGAGCTCGAACTGACCGATGGACGGGCTGATGGAGGGTATGTGTATCGGAAGGAGTTTTTCCTCGAGCACGGTGAGCGCGTCACGCTTGTCCCGCAGAGCGAAATCATGCTGTTCAACCCAACGCAGCTGGTTGTGACGGGTGGAAGCGACTGTGCGGACGTTTCAACGAAGCTGAGAGCGACCAAAGGACTGCTGATCAACGGACGCACCGATCCCCCGGTGAAGGATGCGACCATTACGCTGCTCTTCCCGAAGAATGCCGATCTCGCATCGCAGGTAGCGCTCACCGACGAGCGTGGCGAGTTCCGGTTCGGTCCAATCGATCCAGCCCTCGCGGTAGAACTGTCCGCCGAGAAGGAATCGTACGTGTTTTCCGCCTTCGATCGCACCACCAGCTCGTTCAGCGGTCACAAGCTGTGCGAAATCATCGTCACGGTAAAGGATGACGCAGGTAACCGGTTGGCGGGCGTGTTGCTCTCCCTGTCCGGGGCGGAAAGCTACCGCAAAAACATGGTCACCGGTGAGGACGGTACGATCAAGTTCCACTCGCTGTCGCCCAGCGAGTACTATCTGCGCGCGATGATGAAGGAGTACGAGTTCCGGCCCAACTCGCGGCTGATCACGGTGCAGGAGGGTGCGACCGTGCAGGAGGAGCTGGTCGGCCAGCGGACACAGTTTTCCATCTACGGTTCGCTCACCTCGCTCAACGGTGAACCGTTCCCGAACGTGGCGGTCGAGGCGGTGTCGGATGAGTCGTGCGGCAGCGTGCTCGAGGAAGCGACGAGTGAGTTTAACGGTCAGTATAGGATCCGCGGTCTAACGCCCGGCTGCCAGTATCGGGTGCGCGTGCGCACTGGTGCCGGACCGACGGCGGCCGTCGATCGATCCATTCCGCGCGAACGACTCGTGACGGTTGGGAAGGCGGACACGCGTGACGTCAATCTGATCGCGATCAGCCCGCTTGCGTTCGTCGATGTGACGGTGCGTGTAGTTGCGTCGCAGAACGAACACTACAAGACGCTCAAGATTGCCCTGTACCGGAAGGGAAGTGATTCGCCCGTGCACACGCAGCGCATCGAGCCACCGCTCAACCCGAAGTCCAAGATCAACCCAGGCATTATGGTGTTCTTCCCGCGCATACCGTTCGACGGCAAGAGCTACCACATCGAGCTGACGAGCACGCTGTCGGAGAAGAGCTACCGCTACAGCCTGTCGGCGGTGTCGTTCGTGGCGAACGCGAGCAGCTTCTACGCGGAGCTGCCGTTCGAGCCGGAGCTGCGCACGGCCGAGGGCGATCTCAACCAGAGCTCCCTGTCCGCGATCGTGCTGATCGCGCTGATCGGGTTCGTGTTCTTCAAGCAGGAGCTGGCGTTCGAGCTGCTCGGCATGGCCTGGGCGAAGGTGGGCACACTGGCCGGTGGTGCGATGAGCAACCGGCGACCTACCGGCAAGGAGCAGAAGAACGATGGCGGACACATCGATACGCGCGACATCGACGTCCTTGCGTCCACTATCGATGGGATGAAGAAGAAGAAAACCAAAAAAGTGTCCTAGAAAAGGCCTGCGTCATCGGTAGAGAGGCAATAATCGTGTAGTATGGAAAGAGGGGTATCTTGTAGTCAGACATGAATCATTTCGAAGAAAAATAAAGGGACGACATGGTGTGGTGTGTGTGGTAGTAATGGAAGAAAGTGTTTTTAATTTATTTTATTTTCCTTTTATTTTGCCTTCCTTTAAATAGCAATAAATAAATAAATAAATACATTATCCTCTTAGTTACAGCTAAATCACGCTTCACGAAACGGCCAAGCGACGAACCCTCGAGTTAGTTTCTTCGGAAGCGATTCGGACGCTTCGGGAGCAGAATCAATTTGCTTCTGCCAGGGCTAACCGTGGTAGTTTCCTCCGTCGAAGCGGTCGAATCAATTTCATTCTCTTGCATATCATCAACCGGATCAGACGACGACCATTGCTGCTGTTGCTGCTGCTGCTGAGGGCCTACAGGGCGAACGGGTCGACGGGCAAACTTTTTCCTCTTCGGCACCTTGCAGTCCTCGTAGATGCGGCCACAGTCACTGTAGCTGGCCGCCTTCTCATCACCAGCGTCACGGTAGTTGTGGAACACATCACGCCTGGTAATGGTAAGCAATGTGAGTAATTAATTACAAGATTCGTTTAGTTTGCGTGTGCGCGCCCTGCTCAACCTACCCAATGGCACGAGTGACGAAGAGGAGCAGCGGGTTCCGCCGCGCTTGGAAATCAAACTCGCACACGAACCGCTTCCGACAGACGCGTCGATTCACGCCCAGAAAGCGGAAGGTCATATCGGTTAGTGTGTCCGTCCAGTACATCCTGTACAAGAGAAGGAAGAGAGCTTATTCGGTGTAACAAAACAGTATTTTTCGCTACTTAACCCTAACACACTTACTCATTTTCTTCCAGCTCATCCTCATTCGCATCACTTCCGGCCGTTTGCTGTCTACCCGCCTCAGCATCACGCTTGCGCCTCGTTCCACTGTACTTCGAGTAGGAGGAGTAGGACGAAGTGTCGGACGATGGTGGCAGATAAGCGTTCGAAGGTGGCCCGTACGAGGCAGCCGGTGTGCCGTAACTGCTCGACGAATGATCGAAGCTGGTGAACGTCGGCTCCGGTCCCGGGTAGCTGGAGATGATCTCGTGCCCCGAATGGTAGCTGGTGTACGGGCTCGACTCCAGGAACGGTGGCGGTGTCTCGCTAATGAACGATGAGCCGAAAAAGCCACCCGGAAATATTTTGTGCCCAAAGAAGTAAATTCCAGCTAAAAAAAGACCCACCAGGACGATCTTTGCCTTCACGAGCACCACGGTCGAGAGGGTGGAAAGGATCGGACCAACTGGTGCGAATGAAAGGAAGAAAGGAATGGTAGGTAAGCACTTTGGAACCTCTTCACACACTTTAAAAGCTACAATTAGCAAAACTTACGAGATTTGAACAAGAACTTATAGAACCGCTTTCTGCGCCGACCCTCATCAACTGATCGCGTGTTTGACTCGGCAAGATCTTGCCCTGCCACAAGAACCAGCATGGCTGCGATTAGCAGCAGCTGCTTAAGTAAAGCCATAATCACCGGTTCACTACTTCACGCAAACGCAATTTTCCACCAAACAATAATAGCACACGAAACGACAAAGACACGTTTGGCTGATCCTTTTATTCCACAAACACGAAATAAACACACACGCTTCACCCCACCAATATCACTGTACAATTTGTCCCCGTTCACTGTGGCACACGGATGTGGCGCGAATGCGACCCAAAAGCATGGGTGGGCAGCATTTTATACGGCTGCCATCGCACACCGACGCTGAACGACGAATCTCTGTAATAATTGAAGCTAATTCTCAACTGCCGCGCCACTCCGGTTCCGGTCGGGTGTTGTGTATGTGTGTCTGTGGGGGGATGGCATCTCACTTTCTTCCGCTGGGTGGAAATGAGCGGAACACGATCCCCCATCGGAACCATGCCATATTCAGGGAGGGCTCAAAATATGGACCAGAAACGTCGAACACGTGGAGATGTTTTTGGTAACGGGTAAAGCTTGTTGTTTTACCTTTTTGGATGGCGATGTGGATCATTGAGGATGAGAATTCCACAAAATACTCCGAGTATGGTGAGGTGCATCGAAGGGATAAATTAATATTGAATGAAGCTATTGTTTGGTTGCTACTGAACGATTCGTCTAGTAAATACGGTTAGCTTAAGTGTGACTTACTTTTGATACACAAAACAAAAGTATTTGATTGGGAGAGGGTTGATAGAGCTAGAGAGCAGATAGGACTTATGATCATGCTAAAAAGTTTTATTTACTGCAAGCTGAGAATTAATTAACTAACAAACGACGATATTTTAAGATAAAAAGAAATATTAAATGATTGTTATTGAAATAGAATAATCATAAAAACAGATATAACTGTAAGAGTATGCAATATAATAAATTAAATAAATCACTTAAACAAAATTATATAAAAATAAAATATAAAAAAAGAAATAAATTAATAAACAAAATAGCAAACCTATTCCAACAAATTAATAGTACATAAACCAAACAAATAACACATAATAATTACAAGTAGTATATTCAAACTAAAACATAAACAACAACAAATCAAAAGACTAAAGCACTGAAAAACGTTGCTAGCATTAATTGAACAAACAACAAATACGCTAAAAAGAACTAGTAAGTGAACAAAGCTAAAATAGTAATAAAAAATTAAAGACAGAAAAAGGAAAACAACCAAAAAAAAAATAAAAATAAATAAACTTATCTAAAAGCAGTAACAAAGAAGATGCAAATTAAAACACCAATGGTTGATCATAACATAACATGGCTTAACATACCCGTCATGGGTTCAAGTCCCGAATAGACCGTGCCCCCATACGTAGGACTGACTATCCTGCTATGGTAACAACAAGTCACTGAAAGCCAAGCTCACTTCCCTAGTGAGTACAGGCAGGCCTTGACCGACAGCGGTTGTTGTGCCAAAGAAGAAGAAGAAGGTTGATCATGCAAAGGTAACAAAAACGATTCCCCGTGGAACCCCAACGATAGGAAAAAAAAACGAATCATTGTTAAGAACAACTTTACGCAATCCAATTGCGCAACCGAGCACTCTTTTTCCATTCTCCGGTTCCGGTAACCGTCATCACCGTTTCTAAGTTGCGTAAGTTACGCAAAGAAGGCCGTAAGCACGAAGAAGTTTCAGCACTGCGATATTCACCACACTGTGCATTAGAAAACCAGCGATCGATAAGAAAGTGTCAACAAAAAGTGGTGCTGAAATGAAAGTGAATGTGCACCACTTTCCGGGTAGAAAATATCCCGATTACTAACATGCCTACATGTCTCCCATCGCTCGCCCTCCCCAGTTAAAGGATGGTGTTAATTATGCTTTAACGTTTTAAGCCACAGCACCAGACAGCGCCAGACCAGCGATATGCGCAATATGGAAGTCGCGTACTTTCTTCCTTGCCACACATGCGACATTTAGCACCATAACTTTTGGAGTTTGGCGGTGCTGGAGAAGGAAGAAGATTGTGTCAGATGCTTCTATTTTGGTTTTCCTTTCCGGCCAACTGGGCGATCGCATCGAGGTGAAGCATCTGATCGGGTCATTTTCAAACGATCGTCCATCCTGAGATGGAGCGTTACCTGTCAGCTGTCGCTCTGCTTGCTTTGTCGGCAGTGGTTGTCGTCGTTGGAGAGGGAACGGAAGGATCTAACTCCACTGCGGGTGCACTGGTTGAGGCCAGGTACGATCATTATGAAGACATCTTCCGATACTGTAAGTAGATTAGTTCACTATTTGAAGGGAGTATTAGCAATCTGTTATCTCCTTTCCTTCTTGCAGGGTGGCCTTGGTTCACGGACCTATCGACGGTCATCGCGATCAAGCTTAAGATCTGGATCGTACTGGTGGCGATGCACGTGTTCGGCGATGGGTACTACTGGTCCAAGTGGACCGGGTCCGGTGAACCGACCTACCATCAGCCGCCAGGCTTTGGTTGGGGTCGTCGTAAGAGGAGAGCTATTTCCGAAGAGAATTCGGGCTTGGCGGAGCTAATTTTCAACCAGCTCGACATCGAAGACGACACATGCCGAAGGCGCATCGTGTGTGAGCTCTATCTCGAAGGCAAACGGGTGCCGGAGCTGTGGAGAGCGTTGGCCGCCCCAGGATATGAAGTGTTTCGTGCCTATCGTCCAAAAGCGACCGTTCGTAGCTCGGCTCAATGTCGCAAGCTTTACCAGTGTGAGCTATCGCATAGAAAGGATGGAACAGCGGGATGGTTTCAGCAACCAAATGCACTAACTGATACGGATGGAGATGACTGGCGATGGCCACGGTAAGAAAGAGGTTCACGCGGAAATTGTTGTTAAGATATTTATTTCACTGTTTGTAAGAGTTAATTTTAAAATAAATTACGTATTAAATCTGCAAAGCGCTTGTCTCACGTGTATGGAGTGGTCGCAAAGTACTGCTTCGTTAGGGAGGGGCTTAAGATAGCTGCGAGCAGTACCACTTTGAAAAACAGCCACGTTTGTGTAATGTACACAAACACAAGCAGGTACTGAATGGTTTTTATTACTTAAACTGTAAAAACAGATGTCTTTAAACAACTTTTTAATGAATTAGATTTGTACAAAACTTACCAGATATCTTGTGGCGATGTTTGACTGGCCGTTTGTGTATCGATATTTGCAGCTGGGATGTAGTATTGGATCCAGCAGTGCTATCTGTATGATTTACACTGCTCGTTAGAGCTACTAGAAACATCAAAAACACTGCACAGAGACTGAGTTTGATGTACATTGTTGATGTGGAGAGCTTCCTACTGATGGAAGATTTAAAATGGCTCGAACGAAGCTACCGTGCGGGCAATATGTGATCTACGATGCGTGTAGAGACTGCGCTTGCGTGATCTTAAGAGAACAAAACAGACATGCTTTTCTCTATTGTGTATGAAACTGAATGTGTGTGCATTGGAGCTTGTGGTCTTAATGTTTATTTATTGTATAACAAAATAACGCAATCTAAATTTGAAGCAAATGGTTTACACTAGCTTCTAGCCTATCTTTCCAATAGAGCTGCAAATCTGCAGCTGAAAGCCCTCGATCTGCTTGTCGTCCCCAGCCAGTCGGCGAAAGATCGTGATGAAGATGATGATCGAATGTTGGTTCATCCAGAATGATTGGTCCAGAGCAGCAGCTCTGCTTTGCGGGGAATGCTTTAAACAACACCACGATTATGAACACCGTCAACCAAAAGCCACCCTTTATGATCAACAGCACACTGTGTGCGATCCACCAGCGCCAGGCGTATGGGTAGGCTGGAAGGTAGAAGATTCCCATGATTTTAATTCTACTCAACAGTGTTTTTATTCGGCTCATTCCACTTACGACTGGAGTGTCTCCTTGACTCCAATGAAGTGTCTGCATTGGCTGCTACTAATGTAATGGTTGCTTCAAGTATGAAGATCAAGGCTACTACTCTCTTATTGCACATCTTTGAAGATCAAGGCACTACTGAGCTGTCGAGCTAAACGTTCGATAGACATCTGTCGAAGGATTTGAAAGAGACACCCAAAATCGAAGCTCTAATTGATCGTGGATGGAGGGAGTAAAGGAGCGATCGTTGCTAACGGTAACGGTCCCCCACAATGAACTGCTCTCAGTGAACGATCGTCTGTGGATGCGGAAGCTGCACAATGTCGTCGTGCACGATGTATGCGATTGCTGTACTGCTTGGTTGGCTAGCAACCACGATCGGCGCACTTGATGACGGGGAGTTCAATGAATCCAGCAGCATCGATACAAGCGTTGCCGTTTCCGGTCGTGGACATCATGAAGATTTTAATGAGTATGGTGAGTGAAAGAAGATTTGGAAAAGTAGGGAGCGATACATTAAATGTTTCAATTGCTCTTTCGATTCTTACAGGATTTCCCGAGCTTGTGTTTGGATCGCATGCGGCCGCTATTGCAGCGTTTACGTACTATATTGTGATTTTCTTTAAAACGTATCTCCTAATCCATCTTGGGCTTGTGCGGCAAAGGGAGGCAGAACAGCAGTGGAGTGCGCGGCATTCTGGAGCTGGAGGTGATCGATATCCATCGTTGGATCATTTATTTGAATAGATACGTGATGTTTTATATTGTGGCTAGTATTAGATATTTATTTATAATTAAATAATATTTATTTGTACATTGAAATAAATCCTACTATTTATTGTTCCAAAGCCGTATCTGTATTTCCTTTTTTTACTAAAGTTACATATTACGTCCTGTTTGGCTCCTACAAGAAGAGTTCCAATAAAATCAAGCAAAATCTCCCCTCCACAACATTGTTGCTGGTTTACGTTAAACTCATCCTCAATTAGCATACGTCTTCTAATCGCCTCCCCTTCTATCCCAACATCTCACGAAAGTTCAAGTGCATCGATCACTGGATCGAGGGAGAGTTTGGAAGGATCCTTCGCGCGTGTGCTGTGCCGAATCAGTCAGTCATAAGCTCTTTTACCGGTAGCAAGTCATGTCTAGCCGTTGGGTTTTGTTACTGATCAGTCTGATGCTCATCGTAGGATGTGTATTTGCAAGGACGCATCATGACCATCATCATCGGATAAAGCCACTCAAGTACAGTTACGGAATATGTAAGGAATACAAATAGAATGATTACATCTAGAAGCATGCTTTGTCTTTATTTTATTTTATTTTTAAACGATTTTATTCTAGACGCTCCTACTGGCTGGACGGTTGCGCTTTACATCTGGTACATCGTTAAGTTGGGCTTTATATTAGGCGCTCTGCTGCTGTTACTGTTTGCCAAAAAATGGAACACCAACCGGCAGCCTATTGTTTTTGAAAGTGGACCTGAATACAAGTGAGTTGTGATGTGTGATGAAATATTCTTAGGATTTTTTTTTAATTTAATTTAATTTATTTTTGTGTCACTTTTCGTTGTAAAGTCATCATCATCGATCGTTGGACACGATGGAGCCAAACCTTTTCCACCCAAGAAGCAGAAGAGATGTGCGTCTTTACTGGAACGATCGGATAGATGCTGTGCACTCAACATTACGATAGTGAGCTTAGTTTAATTGTAATTTAGGAAATGTTAACACCAATTAAACTGTAATAATTTATTGTAATTAATTAATTTATATAAATAAAAGAAGATTGTGCTGAAATTTAACCAGATTTGTATCCCTTTTCGCTACAATTTAGACTGATTATGGCGAAATAAATGGACATGATTTTGTGTTTAGAATATCATTTGTTGCGAACGCGACAATCGAAAAATTCCATCCATAAAATAGAATAAAATATGATAGTTCAAACTTACCCCGAGAACAAACGTACCCATCAAGGAGACGAAAATAATGTCATCCTAAACCAGTCAAATAGGGCCATCTGGTTTTTTAACTTGCATGTTTTAGCAATTAAGCATTTCATTTCATTTCGAACCTATAACGGCGCTAATTTTTGTCTTTGCCAAGAAAGCAATAAAAAAGGGATCACATTTCCAACCATAACGCTCGACATTAAACAGATCTCTGGTTCTAGCGTTAAACTTACTCATCCGTGACTTCGCGAAATTTCAACCGAAATATATATCATTCAAAAATCAACGATCTCGTCTCTTTTCCGTGCTTTATTTACTGTATGAAAAAGACGGATGATTCACAGATTTCAGATAAAATTGATTAGTCCCAATTTTGAGACATTTATAGCCTAGCATTGTTTTCCTAGTATTTTTCTACATAATTTTCAAATCCTCTCACTTCTGATCTGACATCATCCTATGGTTTAAATTTCCTCAAAACATACCATTTAACCGCTCCATTAAGTAGACAAACAGTTCGTGATCGTGAATCGATCGAATCAAGCGAAAGTGTAAACCAACTTCCGGTCAACAGCCGGAAGCAAATCAACACGTCTCACAACACACTTTCCTTCGGCCTGTTCGAGCGTTGGCGTAAATTGATCACGATCGTTTATCACCAACCCCATCCCTACTCCCTACTCGTGAGTGCATTCGTGAGTTGTTGAAGTTGATGCGATTTTTGCTGCTTCCGATGTCAAGAGTACCGACTTTACCGCCCTTTCAGTATCATCATGTCATCAACAGCAACTGTAGTAGTCCAGAAGTCGTTAAGGATGTGGCGAATTGTAGCAGTGTGTTTGATGTTGCTGGCCCTAACGGATCTCTGCACGGCGCAGCGTGTGCGTCGAAGGCATCCACACTATCCAAAGTTTGAAATATGTAAGTAAGGTTAGAATCGTAGAAGTAGTACAATTGCAATGAGTGTGTTTGGCTCGTTCCAGTATGGCCACTGCATTGGGTCAGTGCGGCGTACGTGTGGGGCTTTCTGAAGCTGGGAGCCATATTCGCCGGGCTGATGCTACTGTTCGTCTTTCGCCATCTGTCCTGGTGGAACAGTACACCAACGTACCTCGGCCATGATGCTCTTGTGTAGTAAGTATTCGGGTTTACGTGCATACTTTTCCTGGGAAAGCTGTAATGATCATTATTTTTACAGCCATTTTAGAGGATTCAGTACTAACAGAGGCGATGATGTCACAGACAACGGATACAGGAACGACGAGGTGCTTTATTGGACTGATAGGATTGAAAGGGCAGCTCGACTGTTTGGAGAAGTGAAATAAATTTTAAAATATATCAAAACGTTGTAGTACCTTTTTTGAATTTAATAAAAATATCACTTACAAAGCGGTTATACATCAAATGGAGCAACACGATCTAATGGAAAGATGCAGGTACAAGTATTGGATTTCGAGCATTAATGTGGGTAACGAAGCAAATATTCAATATTTAACAAGTATTCAATTCCTGACAAAGAGCCATTTGTCGGTACCAAATGGGAATTAAATCACATCATGTTTGTAGGAGCCGGTGCTATTATCAATTAATCCGCTAGAATGGTCCAAATATATCCAATAAAATAGGTCCAATAAGTAAAACAAAAGAAAATGTGATAATTTTTGTTAATATACGGATTTATTTATCTTAAAATCACATCAAACACTTATTCAGCAATAAATAATTTCTTATAATCTAGAATAAATAACAATATAATCAGGATTGTGCAGACTCTTAGCTGTCCACTCCATTCTCCTGCTGGTGCTGGTGCTGATCCTGATCTGCCATCGCCTCATCGTAATCATCAATCGATCCATGCATTGGTCCCTCAAACACGTTCATCGTTATGGAGCTTCCCTGTGCCTTGCACGTGGAATAAATCTCGGCACACTGCTCCATACTGCCAGCTGCAATATCATCTGCCGACCGGTACTTGCGGAAGATATCCACCCCGAGCATGCGCGTACCAAGCTTCAGCAGGAAGTCATTCTTTGCCCGCACATCAATCTCACACACGAACCGCTTGCGACAGTCCGTGGTATGAACGCCCAGGAAGCTGAACGCCAGATCAGTTATCATGTCGGTCAGCAACAAATCGGACTCTTCACCCGGCCGTACTGCCTCACGGATCGAACGACCGTGGTGGAATGATGGTGGCTTGTCCCAAATAATTTCCTCATGATGATCGTGATGGTGATCGTGGTAGTACGGGGCGGATTCGCGCAGAATGATCGGCGCACAGCCGTGCTTGGCCGGGAAGCCTTTGAAGAACGCCCAGAGCATGATGATGCCGAGCCAGATGGCACCCTTCACGATCGCGATCACAAACGCGGCAATGCCCCAGCCCCATCCGAATGGGTAAACTGGAAGGATAGATAGAGGGAAGCGTAGATCATGGTTTAAATTCAAATAAGAGCTAAGGACTACTAACAGAAATTGAACTTACTTGCAGAATGAAAAGGTCCTCGCTGCCTTCCAGTTGCTACAACATCCTGGTTGGAGCTTTCGCTAACCTCCAACACAGGAGAACTCCGCACGCCGTCCAGCACACCCAACAAGACGATAACCAGCAGCATAACGATCACCCCTTTGGTACCCATTTTCGACACGTAATGACGATCAAAACATGCGGTACAGCTGCTGGTAGTCTTTTATAACCAAACCCCAGCAGCACCTCTCGGAACCTTCCTAATTGAAAGTGCTAATTAACGAGTGACACTTTCAATTTCTTTTGCGGTAGTGTACACTATATATGAGTCAATCTGACCGTCGGATCGGGTTTGTTTGGTGCCGGACAGGATGGCGGGAAGGGCGTTCAAACTAGCACTTGCGGTGCTGGGAAGTTTGCTAGGGCTGTGCACCGTACTGGTACAGGGCGGTGAGGTTAATAGTGAAACTGCGCTTACCGCACGATCGGATCAGTACTACGATGAGATGTGTAATGAGGGACACTTGTTTGGAATAGTTGAAAAAACAGTGAACCGTTTCTCAACTTGACTTTCCTCTAACGGCTCTAGGGTATCGATTCTGGACCTTTCCTGTGACGATGGCCATCAAGGCGAAGGTGGTGGCTTGGCTGTTGTTCATCACGTACTTTAGCACGATCATGCAGGCACTGGTGTATCAGCGAACGGAACCCCAACTGCCGGAAATATATTCCGTGCCGGCCCACAGCGATTGGGGGTAAGTAAGAAAAGTTTAAAAAAGTGGATAAATGTATCAGATTCTACACCCTATTTTCTCATAGACATCCACCGATCTTCACGAGTTGGGGCTAAACTCGTCAACGATTCAGCGAAGCAAGGATCACCACTAAGACTGAAACGTTCAAGTGTATTTATTTAAACATAATAAAATTGTGCCTATTTATTTTAACTATGTTTTCTATTGCTTATGCAACTACTCGCTATTTACAATGTAATAATATGTGTAACGTGTACTTACTAATAGTAATGCTTCTATTTAGCACCTTTCCCTTTGATGCAAAATAATTTTCACATTGCATTACGCAGTTGCGACGGAGGCACGATGATGGAAAGTCACCGCGTCATGCAAGATGAGTTCGTTAGTTTCCTTTGGCTCGTTGAACGTTCAACAACCATTCGTGATAGTGACAGGAGGATCAAGGATGTTCTGGGGATTTATTTTGATATTAGTTATCAGTGATGGCTGCAACGCTTTCACCCAACACGACGGATATAGCTTAACAGCACTAGCTACAAAAGGAACAGTTGCAAAACGTTCAGATGATTATTTTAACGAAGTTGGTAAGAATAGATTTTTATAGTGGTAATTTGAATTTAAAAATAATATTTTCTTCTCCCATTGCTAGGCTTTTTCGCGCACGTTACCACTTTTGAAGCGTTGGCAATAGTGGCGTTCGTGGCTAAAGTTTGGATCTTTCTAAAGACGTACCTAATTTACGCTCTCGCTGTCACACGAACGAAATCACGAACTGCGAGACTATTGCAAGACAGCCCATCGCTTGAACAGCTTCATAAAACGATGTACGATTTGAATGTAATTGAATAAAATAAAATACATACAACGTTTATTATTCCTCCCTTAATGTAACTGCTTCACCACGTTCTCCAAATAGCTCGTTACGATCGGATAGATAGGATCGTACTGGGTAATATTCTTCTGCCGCACTACCGTGCGGTACTTCTGCAGCGCTCCGGTAATCAACTCCAGCCGTTCACGCTCAGACGTATGACTTTCCAGCCATTGGAGCAGCTTCTCGTTGCCCCAGCCGGCAGTAACGTGCGGGCTGGCCATATCGTTTCCCGCGTGTCCGAACAGCATAAACAGAACGATGTACGGCGGCACCACGCCACCCTCTTCGCTCGTCTGCTCCACCAGCTCCTGCGGCGGCACGGTGAACAGGGAAGCGATTGCACGCAGCAGCCGGAAGCTTTTCCCGAGCGAAGAAAGATCGGGCACGATCGGTTTCAATGCACCCTCCAGGTGGTGACAGTCGGCCTTGAGCCGCTGTCTGCCGGTGGAGGAAATCGGTCGAATGGTGGCAAGGTTTTGAACGAACAGTTCAATGCACCGTATGGCCAGATTGTGGCCCGCCTGCTCGATCACTGCCCGATCGTTGAACGGTAGGATGTGGGTGCTCCAGGCGCGTACGATAAAGTCCTGCAGCTCCTTCATGTACAGGGAGGGACCGGCGGTGGAAATGTTGTTAGAATTTAGACCAGGTTCACGGTGCATGGAGAGCAAGATTACGTTCACCGCGGAGTGGATTGAAGCTGAAGCGAGATGATTAGGTTGTAAAAGGGGTAATGATCGTATGATTGCTAGGGCGTCGTATGCTTACCGATCAGTGGCTGTAAGATGGCCATTGTAATTGTCTTCCCTTCCACCAGGCTGGACGTGAGCTTCTTCGCTGCGTCGAGAGCGGAAAATTTCGTGCCCAAATTCTGCACCAATCGATTGATTGCTTCATGATGGTAGCAGATAACGTTTGCAAGGGTAATATTTTGTGACTGTGACACGTTTGGATTGTCTGAAAAGAAGTTTAAGACAGCAAATCAATAAAGATTGCATTTAGCACCCAAAAACCAAGACCCTACTTACCAAAAACTTGCTGCGTCTCCGAGCCCAGTTTCACATTACGTTCAATCTTATTCCAAAGATCCTTGTTCGATACACACAGCACACCCGTGACGAGCCCGATCAGCCGTGGATCGACGATGGCCGCATTCAGCTCGGTCGATGCAACGCGCACCAGCGCATCGATCACCTCCTGGTTGGGGAAATCGATATCTGCCAGGGCCACCTTAAAGTTGTTGGCACACTTCTCCAGATAGCCCGCCTCGAGTGAACCAAACACCTGCTCGCCGAACGTGAAATGCTGATCGATTTTCGTTTCCAGCCCACGGGCAAGTGAAAGCAGCTTCGGTAGGCCCTGCTGAAGCGCTTGTGTTACGTGCGATTGGGCCGCTTTGAACGAGCTCACAAGCTGTTTCTCCAGGTTGTTCCAAAACTTGCGATCAAACTCCTTCGCCAGCGTGTAGTCATCGCCGAGCGGCAGCTCGAGCAGACACTTTTGCAGAAACAGTACCTGCGTACAGTGGCCGTACATTTCGTCCAGGAATAGCCATTCGAGCGCTTGCCACAGCTTCGTGCGGAAGTTGGACGAGTTGGTCAGGGTTGGCGCTTTGCCCGGCGCCTTCAGTTGGCGTGCTTCGGCCCGTTCCTTTGCCGGCGACGAGACACCCGTTTTGCGCAGCTTGGCGACGTCCGTGCCGGCAAACGATTCCTTGATAGCGTCCTTCAGATAGCTGCCAAAAGTTTCCAGCACGTTGTTCAAGCATTTGGGCAGTATCTTGAGATTGTGAAAGATGCGCACGCACACACCGACTTGGTCGGGTTTGTTTTTCAGTATGCCCTCGAAAAGATCCCGATTCGCTACCTTCAGCAACCGCTGCTTTGCCTTCTTGACGGTGCCGATCTCGTCACGCAGAAAGTCAATCTTGGTAAGATCCACATCTTCCATCAGCCCTTCCAGCTCGTTCACGATGCTGGCCTGCTCAGCCAGATCGTTCGTGCCGTCCAGCTCCCTGTGCACCTGCAGGAAGCGAGCACACTGGCGTAACACGTGCGATGCCTCGTGCAGCCGACCGAGCACTTTGGTTTGCGTTTCGAGCAGATCGTACGGTACGGTTATCTGCCGGCGCAAACGTTCCGCACCGAACTGGAGCGTTTCGATGTGGCTCGTAATCGATTCGATCGAAGCGTTAAGCGTACCGGCATGTTTGGCCTGCGATATCAAGGCACCGTACTGCTCCCGTACCTGCTTCTGCAGCGCGCTGGACAGCTGTTCGATACCGTCCGAGAGTTTGGCGATCTGGTCGCTAATGGCCACTGTTAGCTGGAGTTCCGGGCTTGGCTTATCGGCCAAGAAATTTTTGTAAAACTCTGCAAAACATGAGATTTATATTAGCTTTGTTGAGTAGTGTTGTCAGATGCCTCTATTTACCGTCATTTTCAATTTTTTCACATAATTCGTCGGTCATTTTTAGGATTATTTCAGCGAAAATTCGTCTACCTGCACCAAACTCGGTGACGTTACCAGTTTTGTTGTTTACATTTGCGTAAACACAGCAGAGCTGTCAAAACCATCTGACCATTTGTGGACGATTCGTCTGGCAACCCTGCCACGCGTGTGTTTGACGTTTCTTCTGCACATTTGTCAACAAACGGCACAGAAACATGGCGTTTCTGGGACGCATTTTTCGCCGGGGAAACCACTTCCTGACGCTAAAGCAGTACGAAAACGTTCAAGTTGCGCGCGGAAACCCACAAGACCTGGTGCAGAAGGTAGCTGTAGCGGAGGGCGGCAACTGTTTCGTGGCCTGGCATCCCAAGCCGGACTTTCCGTACGAGTTCAGCAGACCGCTCGATGCGGTGGGCACGGAACCGAGTGTGAATCTCGTGCGGGATGACATAATCAACGCTAGCCGGGGTGCGTTAAAAGCGAAACATCCGGAATTCGTGCGCCAAGAGCTGAGCAAACTAACCTTCACGACGAAACACCGGTGGTTCCCGAGGGCACGAGACAAGCGGGCGAAGAAGACGCCGATGGATCGACCGTACCTGTAGAGTGCGAGGGGGTGGGTGCATTGTGTACTCTGCATCCCTGTGTTAGTGTAGTAGTGCGAAATACACGCAAAAAGGCATTTGCTGGAAGTGAAATCTATTCTAATTCACATTAATCGAAGCGTCGTTTCTTAATAAGTGAGCCAAGCAAATCCGAAATAGTTGGAGCCTGACCACCAACATCGAACGAGGGCTTGTTGTTCACCAGTCCACTGGTGCGCGGTTTGCGCGGATCGTCCTGCTTGGCGGGTGTTGTTTTCTTCATGTCTCGATGATGGGGGAATGTTGGCATCAGGTTTGGGTCACACGCTGAAAGAAAGATTCAATCGTTTGATTCCAATTGTTTTCCGAGTCGCTGAATAAAGTGTCCATGATCACTCACGCAGTGGCGGTTCCCTTAGGTAGGTGCTGAGAAGACACCGTTCGGCCGTAGCTCTGCAGGCCGGGTTGTACATGAACAAACTGTTCAACAGATCGTACCCACTCGCCGAGAGAAAAGGGAACTTGCTCTTGAGATTGTTGTACGGTTGCTCTTTGAGGGTGAAATTCTGCACCAACGGTAAGCTGTCGAAATCGGGCCAAATGGTCGATGTCGGTGTGCCGAGCAGGTTAATGATGAGCTCGATCTGCGAAATTTCACTCGTACCGGGCAGCAGTGGCTTGTGGATCAGCAGCTCGCCGAGAATGCATCCCGTCGCCCACATGTCCACGGCGGTGGTTTGTTTTTTGGCCCCGAACAGCAGCTCCGGTGGCCGGTACCAGAGCGTCACCAGTCCCGGCGTCATCGGTTTGTTGGCATTGTTAAGGTAGCGTGCCAGCCCAAAGTCCGCTATCTTCAGGCAGCCGGTGTCCGTGAGCAGCAGGTTCGACACCTTCAAATCCCGATGGATGATGTAGCGCGTGTGCAGGTAGTCTAAACCTTTCAGCAGCTGTATTATGATGCACTTGACCTGCGATTCCGAGAACGGTGTCTCCATGTTGTCCAGCAGCGAGGCTAGATCCTGCTCACAGAATTCCATCACGAGAAAGATGCTCTCCAGACTGTTGCCCACAACGACCTCCTTCAGCCGGACGATGTTTTCGTGGCTACAGTTTTTGAGGATTTGAATCTCGCGCAGCCCACTGATCGGAAATCCGTCCTTGAATATGTCCTGATCGAGGCGAACCTTCTTGAGAGCTACAATTTCATTCGAAACCGTATCTCGGGCACGAACTAAAAGCAACAGAGCAAGCAAAAGGGGGACAGTTGAACGAGGAAAAGAGTGATGGTGAAAAGGTGCTTACAAACGATTCCGTATGTGCCTTCGCCAACACGGTTACATTTCTGGAACGACGATACGTAGCGACATTTGCCATACTGGAAGAAACAATATATTAGCACATACGCCTAGCTTTATAAATATTGAAGTCTTACCACATCCTGCGGCCGAATTTCCGTGTACCCTTTCGTGCGAAAGTTCATCAGCATCCCTTTGCGATGGACGGGGCGGTTCGGATCCCGATAATCCGCGTAGTCTGGAGAAAGGGCAACATAAAAAACACAATGTATGCTTTCAAATCGACGGTGCAAGTTTACCCAAACGAAATTAACAAACCTGAAGTCATGATTCGATAGGCAGTTCTAATTGTGGTACACTTTTCCGGGTCAATTCTATCTTCCGAGCCGGCACTGGAGCACAAAACGCAAGCGTAAACAAAACAACAAAAACAGGTTTGACGTTTCTACCCAAGCAAGTGAGGCACACATGGAACTGCAGTGGACAAATAGTTTTTGTAACCATATTTTAAAATAAGAAAAGGCATTTATTCTATGAGATTTGTCTGTTGAAAGCATTTTAAAAAATATTAGTTATTTTAAATGTTTAAAATTATAAATTTTCTAATGCATTTCAAAAATGATGCTTTTCCTGGAAGCAGAAACCACTGTCCAAATGGCTGCATACGTAGGTCAGCGATGCCTAAGGGAAATATCAAATATCGTCTAGAAAACGGTTAAAAAGGGAAACAAAATATAAATTAATAGAAGCTACAAAAGGTTACAGCAAATAAAACGGGGTCTCATTTCGAAGAAGAACCCCCATCTGGGTTCAACCAATGAGTCACATGTGAAGTTTATTAGCGATTTAAATCCCTTTCACAACAGCCACCACATGCACCACGTGGTACACTTCCTTTCGTGAACACGTGGGTGCAAGACAGCTTCTATTTTGAAAGTGGTTGTAATAACCGACCCAAAGGTAGGATTTGGAGAGTGTTGAAAGAAATTAGACACCAAATTTATCGTCCAAACAGAAGACCCAAAAGGGGGTTCTTCAGAAAAAGGTAAGGGTTGTTCAGCCTAAGCAAACTGAACTAGACTGGTAAGGCTTATTCTTCTATGTGAAAATGTTATTCCATCAATACTGGGAAACATTCCGAAGGCATGTTGATCGTGTGATGGAAAGCGATGCTTTTAGATGTTTGTTTTTTTTTGTGTTCTTCTTATACCACTGTGTAGCTGTACGTGTGGCTGTATTTTTTCACCCTCTTACTGATGTACCTTTCAAGCGAAACTGATTTTCCCACACTAATCCGTAGGCTCACAGTGGAACGTTTGTTAGTTTGCCATCTCCATGGGATACGAGAGACACTATGTGATCCGACTGATGGGTCGCCGGTCGTTTTCATATCCCAAAAGGATGGAACAGTAGTCTCTATTGTCCACGCTGCCGAAGCAACGCGTTTCCAAAACGGATCCGTTTTCATTTTATTACTATGAATTTTTATGGAACCTTTTCCCAATGCTTGTGGGGGGGAATTGAAGCAAAATAACATCGAGCCAACTGAACCCCGTGATGGAGAACTAAAAAATTGAATCATTTCGCTTGCGGGGGCTTTCATCCGGGTTTTCATCCTTTTTGGGTGTTCGACGGTCTCGATCTACCTGTCTGTGTGAGTGAGTGAATTTTCGGCGAAGGGATGAAATTTGGCCACAGCAGCTGGAAATACGTTGTATTGCAGAGCGGAAAAGATTATCGGAAACAGTGTGCGTTGTTCGTTTGTTTGCCACAGTGTGTGTGTGTGTTCATTGCATTAGTGAAATGAAACGAAAGGATCAATATTTACTGCGTGCAAACAACGCTCAATTCCGTGGAGAAACTTGATTGTTGGATAATCAAACTGATGGAACGGATTTTCGGGGGAAATTTTGAAGGCTGCCATCGACTCATTTGATGAATGATGCTTCACTGGAAACGGTAGTGGATCAGTCTTCTCCTCCGTTTTTAATCAACTAGTTATTTTTGGGCTAGTTACAGGGCTGCGAGCAATAATTTCGGAGAAACATAGTAAATGCTTGGGGCAGGCAGTGTTTTTATCAATACCTGAACCCTCGCACGCTTCTGCAATGCTCGGTGCACATCAATTGAAACTGATTCTGCATCCATACCTGCCATGGAGCTGATTCCCTGGAATTGATACCGTCTCTGATACTGCTTCTGAGCCTAACCTGATTCTCCACATCTTCTGAGCTGACACCACAACCATATAAGTCCTGGAACTGATCCGAAACCTATATTGTTACTGGAACTGGTCCTGAACCCATACCAGTACTCGAACTGATTCCAATTCATACCAGCTCTGGACCTGTTTCTGAACCCATATTGTTCCGTGGACTGATTTTGAATCCATACTGTTCCTGGAACTGATTCCGTGACGATTTGGGTACTGATACTGATCTCGAACCCATCACAGCCCTGGCATTGATCTTGAACCCATACCACTCCTGGGAACTGATCCGTTTGATTGAATTATATCAATGCCTAATGTTCTTATTCGTTAAATTGTGTGTGCCTCATACAGAATGAATCCCTCTTCAAAGCAAACCCACCATTGCCATTCTTCTCTTGTCGGAATAGTGTTCGCTCTAAGGTGTTGAGACTACTCATTCATATTCCTATACCGTCCGAAAAACCTCCGTAACCGCAAGCAGCTCCAGTCCTTAATGTCGATTTCATTCAAATGTGCACCATATTCCAAGAATGGCAATGGGGAAGGACATTTTACGCCAATAGTTGGTTGCGATTTGCCGAAGCGAACATATAAACACCGGTGTGTGTGTGTGTGTGGGTGGCTGTGTGACTGTGGGGGTGTATTACCGGTCGCACAGGCATCATAACTTCATTCCGATCCAAAACCCATTAACTCGTGCGTCCTTGCCACCAACGCTCCCGGTTCCGTAGTAATACGGTTATTAATATGCTGATACATGGCATCTTTGCCAATGGGTTCTTCCGGCGTACGAGACACATTCGTTCCCAAGTTTCTTCCCACGTCTGTGGCTTTTTGGTGGCTGCTAAACACACACACACACACACACATGCACACCCCAAAAACGGAACTGGCAGAATGCAGAACGGAGCTGTCGCTCTGCGAAGAAGCACATATAGTGTGTGCTGGTGGTTTGGCCGTCTTCATAATGGGCAATAGCCCCGGAGCACGATTAGGATTATTCAACTAGGACCCCTACCCCGGTGACGATGGGGCCGGTGGTGGGCTGTGCAAACGGGGGGTGGTCACGTACTCGGAGCGAGCACTGTGAATTAGGTCAGCGCAACGGAAACCCGACTCAAACCGAGACGATTGCATTAACCGTTCTATTTTGGTTAAATGGATCCGAATTAGGGAAAATGTGGTTCGCTCTTTACGGGACCTGCAGGTCGTATATTTTTATTGAGTGAATTTCTTAAACTCTATTGATTGCTTGATACCACACTGTGAATAGCCATATGAAACTTTTGGGGGGAGGGGATGGAGAAACGCTTCAAAGAGATAATGTATTTATGCGACATTATGCACATTAAAGCGGAAAACGTTTTGTGGCATCGCTTGAGTCCCTCTGCTGTGCAAGCGGTGATGGTGCTGTAAATCCCAAAGACGGTAATTAAGAACGTGACCCCGAATGCTAAAAAACACATTATTTCGCACACACACACACACACACACACACACACACACACACACACACACACACACACACTTCGGGCAGGATGGGATAGCAACACCTCGTACGCTCACACCTCTTTGCTTTGGTACGGGAAGTGCCAAAGGACTGAGTCACATTGCCTCATTAGTGCGATTTTGTCGCGAAATGGCACTGCCGGGTTGTGGGCTCGGTCTAGCTGCGTTTGGTTTGGAGCTAGGCAAACAGGGGAGGTTTTAGCAGGAAAACAAATGACCCCTACGCGTATGTAAATGTGGAGCACACACGTACTCCACACATAACGACCTGCGCATCAGTGATCGGCAACCTGTTTTAGGGTGTTATTGTGTAGATTCTTCAATAGTCACTTTTTTGTTTATTTGAGAGGCTCTTACTGAGCGGTCTTAGATGTTCATCAAATCATAATCCTCTTGAATATTCTGTTGTGTGTGGAACTGATAAACCTTTATAAGAATACTAGCTTTAACGCAAATGAAGAAGATTAACATTGAACATTGAACATTGATTAACAATTGAAGCCTAAAAACATAGATACTAGATACTAGAACATAGACTCACCAAGTGCTTGTAGGATATACAGTGTTAAGAGCCGAGCTTCTCCGGCAGGTCACGTGAAGAATTGGCCCTCAGCAAGAGTCGCAGGGTCGTAGCGGAGGAAAAACAAACTGCACACTTTTGGACAGAGTCTTTGACACTTTGCCTACTAACCAGTCCTTCCCGCTAGATGCTTCTGATTCAAAGGTTGGGAAGCCTATGCAGTCGGAAGGGGGTGTTTGGCTAGGAAATCCAGGGGCTCTGTCCTGTTTCGGATGTTAGAATTAAAGGTGCCAACTCCAAGAACTTCTGCGTTTGAATGTTGTTGTTGTTGGAATAGTTTATAGAGGCTTTGGCTCAACGGAGCTCTTTCGCCTCTTTTCTGCGTTGGAATATCTCTTTATTGAAAACAATTCCTACTTTTATAGGGGAAGGTAGGTAAAGACGGACACGTTAAGGGAAATGGTAAAAATCTAGGGATATATAAGTGCAACGACCATGAAAATGTGCATACATTATCTTACACTCATGTTTTATCAGTAAATGTGTTGAAACTTTTAAGTTTCCATCGATTTTTGCGTTTTTTTCATGAATGAAAAACATGATTTTTTTCGCGCGGTTTTGAAATGTTCGGGTAAGACGGACACCTGATATGGGAAAGATGGACACCATGAAGGGTAAGATGGACACTTGTGAAAAACGTTGGAAAGTGAAGAGTTTTACAGTATTTTAACAAATTCTATCGTTTTCTCCGTCCTGGTACGTTTATAAACCAATTCTTGGCCTATTGCAACGATGATTCATTCAGCCGTGGTTTTAGAAATTGTAAGCGGCGTTTGTAATCTATCGTAGAATGCAGCATCTAGAGCATTATTGAAATATCGCGCACTTACAGCTGACGTTGATCCAGATTACAGAACAACAGTCTAGAACTTCCTTTTAGGAAATTACTCCGCGAAAAGACCACGACCCCAGTATTTTTTGAGGGACTTGTTAATAGTTTAATCCCTTTTCCACCATGACTAAATTCAACATTTGATTTTTGTAATCCCAAAGAATTTCTCATCTATTCCTGAACAATGTTGTATCAATGCCTCATCTTTTTATGGCTTAAAGTTGTCCAAGTCGTGACTAGATATTGGATTTCGTGAAGCGCCTCATCAGCGTCGACCGAATAATAGCATAACGCATGGCTACTATTTTGACCGGTGTTGCATTTCTCGCTTATTTCAATACTTTATTTAGTTGCTGATTGGTTTATAGCTTCGGAATACCCTTTTTTAAGGTATTTGAAGAAAACTATTCATCACCAATTGATATAAGAAGTAAAATAAATCAATAAATTCGGTGTCCATCTTTCCCTACAACAAAGTGTCCGTCTTTCCCGCTGTGGTGTCAGGATGTTCAAACCACCAAAAAACAAGATTTTTTAATTCTTTCATTCTCGTTCTTTCGCCAGTTTTTTCATTAATGATCACGACAACCCATTCATGAAATAAAACATCCGGAAATATAAACAATATAAGTTGTAGAGCTTAAGATCGGTAGTAGTCAAATTAGATCCACCAGGGTGCACATGATTGAAAATTTGTTTTGTTCGTGGATTTAACCAATTTTATATATATTATGCCAAAAATGTTCTCAAATGTGTTGTTTTACCTTCAGTTTGGATTCTACAATGTTGATTTTTTCGAAAATTACCTTTTTCATGCATTTATGAGAAGTGTCCATCTTACCCGCAGTGTCCGTCTTTACCTACCTTCCCCTAGGCTTTTAATGTATCACTTGGACTTGAAAATAGCTGTAACGTTTCTCGTCCAGACGCATTTTAGCTGCATTTTAACAAATCCTAACTAGATTATGTATCTTAGCATGTAACGCAAAACGATATCACATCAATAAAAGAGTTCTGAGTGCTTCCACAACTGTGGTTCATGTTCATGATTGAATAGATATTTGACCAACCAAAAGGTTGCTAATCACTGTCCAGCAACGTAAAGCAGCACTTGCCATCCTATTGGATAATATACAAGCGTTTCAAAGATTCAAAAGTATTCCACACTTACCTTAATCATTTACAGCAGGTTTGCTTTGTGGTCTCTTGCTAGCAAAGGGAGCTTTTCTTCGCTGGCGACGACCAACTCTTGCCGCCAAGTATTACCAAAGCGTTACAGCCTTCTCCATCGAGCAAACTAAACTAAATTGCAACGGTAGGTAAGTTGTGTGTTGCTCGCCGGCATAATCCTTAGCTTACGATTTGTCACTGGAAAACAACCAATTTCTGCGGAAAGCCTAACATTCCTAACGTTATGAATTATACGGCATCTGGCAGGGCGCCAACCCGGAGTCCGTGAAACTCTCCGGAGCCTTCGGTTGTAATCCTCGGACGAATTGGCGCACTCCAGCCAACACGCACCCTGCAGCGCGGTTGGAAAGTGTGTGTGTGTTTGTGTGTGATTTCACCGGAAACGGAATTAATTACCATTTAATCCGAGCGTAAATGGGGTAAAGGGGTCAAACACTGGCACCTGTGTCAAAGATGGAGAGTGTCGGAATGGGTTTTAGGAAATTTGCATTTAAAGTGTATGTCGGTTCGAAGAAAATGTATTGAAATCTATCAAACAACAACAGCAGGTTGGGGAAGGTGTTTGGACGATTTCTTGTTGTTGAATGCCAAGAAACGCTAAGGCGGATTAAAACCGAAAAGCACAAACTGTACACGCTGTAAACCGTCGGTGAAGCATTAAGCTCCGCTACGAAGCAGCTTAAAATTTGAACAATCTTAACGACAACTTTCCACCCAACACCAGACGCCAGACCGTGTTTGTGGCTGCTGTCCTGTGCCGAGTATTGTCGGTATAGGAGGGGGAGGGGGGAGGGGGGGGTATGTAATGCACTTCCGGAAGGTGACCCAACAATCGGAAGTGGAAGCATTCTAACGTAATGTTGCGGTTTGTTGGTTACGCGGTTTTATGGGAAGAGAGTGTGAGAGAGAGAGAGACATACATGCTGTGCTGGTAAAGTGTTTTGAATTTTATAAACTTGGAACGTTAGAGTTGGAGCTTAAGGATAGTTTTAGTGTTTGTGGGTGTGTGTGGTGCATCGTACTTAGGCATCAGGTTGTCTCATGACTGTGCCTCGAAGCAACCACGACCGTTTAAGGTTTTTTTTTTGTAATGTGCTTAGGAATAGTTTGAGATAATAGGAACACAACCAACAGCTGCCTTCAAACGAGCAAACGAAATGGAACATGCTTTAACAACCCTTTTCTTTCATTGCTCATTGCATAATTTTGCATCCTTTTTTGGTGAAGCACATTTGTGTCCATTTTGATATGATTTTTGTTGCTTCTGTTCCATTTTTTTTTGTGTGGAAATGAACGAAAACCGTTACTCAAAAGAAGCTCCTCACGAAAACAGATGTTACCGTTTATCGAACGAGTGCGGTTGGTCGGATTCACAAATTCCATCAGGCACCTGAAAGCATAAAAATGGACGTACTAGACTCGTCTGGACGATATTCCACTTATCTCGAGAAGTCTGAAGCAGCAGCAACCAAAAAAAAAAGAAGGAAAAATAAACCTCACACTTACTTACCCAAAGTGCATTGCAAGTCGATTCCACGTGGGAAAAAAGAAGGACCAAAACCCTCGACGAACAAGGGTACCACAAGGGGAATTTTTTTCGCCCAAATGCTCTGTCTGGCTGGCTGGCTACTGACGATAAAAATAGTCCTCCAGCTCTCACCTGCCTTTGCATCTGTTCTCAATTTGCCCACGCTCGGAAGGTGTTCGATTTTAATAGGAAATTGTTCCGAACAAACTCAACCCCAGCCCAGCCGAGCGAACAAAATGGTGTGTCCGAGGCATATGCGTTTTTTTTTTCCTTTCAACAGCCACGGACCTCGTCCCACTCTTTCTCTCTCTCTCTCTCTGTATTGACTAAATTTGAAACAACTTGACGGAGCATCCCCAACCAAAACCTTCGTCAAGGTGTGTAAGGTGCATTGATCCGGAAAGCTCAAATTGAATGTTGAGCGTCCAGCAACGGTAGCAGCAAACGAGCAACAGCAACTGTTCACGGAACAGTTGGTTTACCTGCACTTTCCCGAGATATCAGTCGGTCCGGTCGGTCCGGTCCGGGGAAGAGCACTGATTGGAAGTGAATTTTTCGGTGCGGCTCCGGTTTCTCTAATCTGTTGTGAAAGCTTTCGTATCCCGTTGGCCGCCGCAAGTCCGTGCCCAGACAGACAGGCCCCACCTCCATTGTTCCATTTTCCTTCTATACCTGTGGAAAATTTAATTTTCTCGGGTCTACAGGTAATGCTCCAGCGCCGTAAGAGGTAAGACAAGGGTGCCGCTAACACACATACAACTTAGTAGCACTCAGCAGCACACAACAAGCGTCGAGGTTTTCCCAATTTCCTGCTACCGATTCTCCCCCCCCCCCCATCCGGTAAGCCGTGGGATGGCAATCGGGAATGCCCGGGAATGCTTTCGGTTCAATACTGTGTCGTGTGCATTCGGATTCAATCATGCATCATGATGCATTAAACGGGGAAGAGCCCATCGAGCCCGAACCATTCCAACTGGATATCCACGCCGGAAGCGTGATGCTTTTAGAGATGAATTCAAACAGAATTGGTATGCGGTTGCTGTTCTGTTCTTGGAATGTATGTTGTTGTATCTTGGGCAGGATGTGTTCGTTTTTTATTGCTCAACAAGGTATTGAGTTTATACGATTGTTTGGTCCTTTTTCGTCTACTAGTTATTTTTTTACGATTACAGTGTAAAGCCGCGTAATTTTTAGGTTCCTCTTAACTCCGAAATGTATGCAAAATAAACAGGTCAAAACCCCGAATGGGAAGTTCAGGACCTGATAACGAATGCTTAATTGACCTATTACTAAACCTGGACTTATACCGCTTCTGAAATAGTTCCTAATCTCATGTTATTCTTCAGGACCTGATCCTGAACCAATATCGATATTGGACCTGCTACTCAACTCATGCCAGTTCTGCAAATACAGGGTTTTTCAGGGGTTCTCATAGTTGTGAAACACTTCCTTGACTCTTTCTAATGGGAAGTGAACTTCATATGATGGAAATTGGACGCTATGACACCCTTTTTTGGACAGGCTCCTTGGAAATTCCTATTGGAAAACTGGAAAACTCTGTAATCGCGTACCAATACTAACCTGGAGCTTATACTGAACTAACACTGGTTGTGAACACAGTTACGAACCTATAGCAGTCCTGGATCTGACATTAAATCCATACTGGTAGTGAAACTGCTACTGAAATCCTACCGGTCTTGAAGAAACCTATACCGGTCCTAGACCTGTTCCGGTTCCGGAACCAATCGGGAGATTGTCTCAGTCCTGGAAGTAGTTCCGTGGAATTTCTGCAAATATATCTTCAGTGTATAAATCAGCGTAGAAATTAATCGTACGAATATACCACCATGTGTATAGTGATACTGTGTCATAAAGGATATTCCAATACATTTGAGCGGTTTCAGGTATTTATTCTTAATTTTAGCAAAAATTGCAAGAAAAGATTCGAAATATTACCAAATAAGTCTCTGTTTGAAGCGCTTTTGAGCAAATCGTACGGTAAAACTACAAACGCTATCACCCATAAGTATACATCTATCCGGAAGCATGCACCGATTCCGATCCCTGCCCGAGCGCGTGCTCTGCTACTACAGCGCTCAATGTACCATCATAAACAGCAACACTATCGCGCCAAAGCAGACAAAACGAACGACCAAATTCAAAACACCGCTGAGTTCTGTCCAAACAGAGCAACCGATGAACGCGCGCCTCCATAGCAACCCATAGCACACACACGGCACGCTTGGTTGCCTCCGAGTCTTGTTTGTGCGATATAAACGCAGTAGCAGTAGCAGGACCTTGAAGAGTGTCGGGCGCCGAATAGAAAGTGAAAAAGCGCCAGTGCCGGTGCCGCGGTTTGCTTTAGTTTCGTTTCGTTTCGCTACTTTCCGGATACTGGTTCCATCTTCCGCT
>SIXB01001179.1:0-45973 GCA_007018985.1 Anopheles bwambae | reverse complement strand
ACACACACACACAGCACAAAACACAAACACATGTACACATCTTTGTTTCCCTTTACTTTCCTTTCCCTACGTAACGCAACACCTCCGCGTTCAAGTTCAATTTGTCCGAAAATTATGGCCCCCTATTTATAGGTGCAGTAAATTTAGAAGTAAAGTAAAAGTCCACCACCGTTTAAGGGTCGTCTCGGTAAGCTGCCGGCGGCAATACGGCGAAACGACACCGTTTGCACACTGATGAGGTTTTGAACGGTTGGTTGTAGGAATTTATTTTACGCCTGGAAATAGGATGTCAGCTTGCGCTTTAAAGCAAAGTGTTATTCTATATAAATTAGGTTTTTTTATATTAGTTTTGTATTTATTGAAATTTAAATGAAAATAAATTCACGATAGACATAAAAGTAAATTTTTAAACTATCTTATTGATGCTGTAAAAGGCATCATCACCTTTAATAGATTCATTTTTTATCCCCACACGCCACGTGGTTATCTAATGGAGACGCCCGGTACGTCACGCTGTTGGCAAAGTGGACGAGCGTTTTAATTCACCATGATTAGAAACGGGAGCGTTTTGCCAAGGGTGTCCAAGGGTGTGAAAAATTGTGCCCGAACCGCAAGGTGTGCAGCAAAATGCACGGTTGGCCGATCGCCAAAGGTGCAAAATGTGCAGTCAATCGCGACGCGAGCGCACACTTGTCTGATGGACGCGTCTGAACGGTCGTCTGGTCGGGCGAAGCGCACATCGTGTTCGTGCCGTTGACCGTTCATGACACAGTAGTGGAAGTGATGGTGTGTGTGTGTGTGTGTGTGTGTGTGTGTGTGTGCATGTAGTCTTCTGTTTTCACTGCCCCCTTGCTACGGTATGATGACTGTGACCACCTGTTTCATGATTAGACTGCGAGCGTTTTCATTATGATGACGGTGGTAGTGGTGCTAAATTTAAGGGAAGATCCCGAAACGTTGCATGCCCCTTTTTGTTCTTGGGCTGGCTTACAAAACACAATAAAATTTTACATCCCTCAGCAGCCGTAGCCTTAGGGGTTATGGCGAATGCGTGTTTCATGTTTCAGGTCGCAGGTGCGATATGCAAAATGTCACCGTCACGTTCCGCATAACCTTTTCGGTGAATGTTTTTTAATTAAATTATTCGTGCGAGTGAAATGCTCGCGATTGTGCAATGCGAACGCGACGCGTGATGGTGTCATCCAATTTCACCTTCTGGTCGGTTCGCTGCTTTGGGGTGCGAGTGTTAATTAAATGATTAGAGGCACAAGTGTAGTGGGCACATGGGTAGTTCTGTTTTGTTCGAAATTAGTTTATTGTGGTGCAGCACGCTGACTGAGTAAGCCATTTAATTATATCAATTAAATCTGGCACCCATGTGTTGTTGATTCGTAATGAACTCAGCTCATCACTCACTGAGCTGTGTATGGGGTAATTTAATATCCTTTCAATTTAATTTTCCTTTAATATGCGGTGATGAAGAGTGCAGCTGAGATTACAGTTTCATTTAATTTTAAAGCAAGTGCAGCATAGGCCAGTAATGAAATACTAATCCATATCCTCATCGGGACTCGATCTCGCCCGAATATGCGAATAACACGGATAATGAGTCAAATAATATATTTAATCACAAATTCTTGATTTTTTAAAATTTATCTTGCGTTTTGATAAAATAATACCCAGTTCTTATTACCTTTTATGTTTTTCCAATGAGAATATTTGAAATTTGCCATGAATTAGTGTGTTTTTGTAATGCCAATGTGCTCTGATAACCGTTATTTTAAATATCCTCCTTAAAACGCAATGTCACCTTTGTATTGACCCGGATAAAAGGTATCCGGATAAACGGCGCTCCACTGTATTTTAAATGGTAGCAAAATGAATTTAGTAGAACAGAACAGGGAAGGTTTGTATTTTTGCGCTTGCTTTTTTATGATGATTAGAACTTCCCTCCCAGAAAGGACTACCAAACAAGAGGTTTTTTTTTTAAAATTCCCACAAACAAGCTTTCATTGAGCGCGAAACTGCACTCTCATTGTGATGGCAGCTCGTAAGCAGGGCAAAAAGTACACTCCGGCTCGAAGGACCAAAACATGTTTTTAGTACACGAAAACCTATTAACCAACCGTACCAACAACTGCCGAGGCGGTGGCGGTCTTTTGATGAAAAAACACATCTTCACTCTCCAAAGCCGGAAAACAGGACCGACGGCACGCACACGCCCAGCCAGGACCACTATAAATCATCTCCACCCGTGCCTTTCACTCCCCCTTTGCGCTTTTTCTCATGTGTGTGTAAGTGTGTGTGTCTATGTGTGTGTGTATGTTTGTGTGCAAGTGTATGCGGGGTTTTCTGAGGTTTCTGCGCTTTCCTTTCACGCCCGTGATTCGTGATTTGTCGCAATGCCTGCAGGAAAAATGCTGCAAATGCGGACCCGCTCACGGTATGTAAATCGCTTCCCATGTGTTTCCTATGTGTGTGTGTGTGTGAGTAGTGGTTGTGCGGGCTGCTTCCATTCATGAACCGTGCCGTGGAGGGTCATGCCGTAAAGTTCTGCAGAAATCTCTGTGTTGCCCGGCTTTTGTACGTTCCGGCGGGTTTTCCGACCTATATGAGATTGCTATTTCTTTCCCCGTTGTGCCGTGCAGAAAGGGGTTGAGCGGTTGGTACAGCCGTTGTTCCGCTTCATCGTTTCGTCGTAGGCTTTGCGGCGCTCATCGTCCATCGGTGGGCGCCCCCATGGACGAAGCATTTGCAGAGGCGGGTTTGCCAACAGCGCAATGAAAAGGTTACGAGACGAGATGAGCGGGCTATTCATGAATAGATTGCCTCGCTCTCTCGCTTCACTTTTCCGATCGTGTGGGCTACTCCCCTTCTATTCACCCTCTTTCACCATGCGAATCCATGACGTCGGCTTGTTTGTCAACGGCGAATGACCTCAATAATGGTAATTTAATATCGTGCATATTACAAAGGAATAAATTTTTCGGGAATAGACCTGGTTTCCTGCTTTTTATCAAAAGACGTATCACGCTGGTCCAGCGATGTGAGACGGATGTCGTTGGTTGCGGCGCTGACGGGTTTAGAGCCGAAGAGGAATTCCCCCGAAAGGCTTAGCATTTTTGGATAGTCTTTTTTTGGTTTTTTTTTGGGTACGATGGACCTTTTTTCCCCATACGTGACAGCGTCGGACGTGCAAAGACATTCCGACTTGACGTTCGGCGAACGAAACCTTTAGCCTGCGTTTGGGGCCTGCTGTATGTCGGAGTTCATGGGGAGTCGTGCAAACGAATTCAAGGAAATGTGTGGCGTGCATCAGCACATATCACTAGGGATTAGGATGAGCCTAGAGTCAAATGTTTTTCTCTCGATTTTCGTACGTCTCTTTTCCTGCAATAGCTCGTCCAAAAGCTTGAATGTCTAGCTTGAAACACGAAATAGTAACGCTTTGTTGTGTTTTCGATTCGTTTCAGATCAAAGTTGGCCGGTTGTGCAAACTCTCGAAGACTCTCGCTCGAAGGGCGGAAAATGGCACAGTGGGAGTATCTTCTACTGTCTGCAGCTGGCAAGGACATCGAAATGAGCACAACGCCTCCCCAGTAACAGTCAAGGGGGTTTGTAAACTTAATTAAAATATCTCCAAAGACAAGCTGGATATGTGTGTATGTGTGTGTTTGAGCGTGGGTAGAAAAGTTCACTGCTTCCCACTACAGAGATCGTTCGAGGTGGAGCATAAGTTCATCGCAAAATCAGATTCCTATTACCTAAGAGAGGCAGGTGTAATTTGTGTTACAAAGTAGCGCACGGCATGATGTAGGGGGAGGGGTTTGTGTTTAATGATCTTATTGTAGGGTAGAAAGCAAGGGGACAAAATGCTGTCAGTTTGCTGTCAGCTGTAACGCTTTATGTAATTGAAAAAGGATAGGAAGCAACGAAGTGTTCGTATTTTTTAATATTTTTATGTCTCCTCTAAAGTGAATTAAAGTATAGTGAAGGTTTAGTATGTAGTGGTGAATGTGTAACAAAAAAAAAAGTTCCAACAAAGTGCACACGAAGCGCAAGTAATGATAATTGAATTTTCATCAACCACCATCAACCGAGCGAAGGGTTGAAACAAGGATCGAAAGTGGTAGTGGAAGGTGCAAGCGGATAACGTGTAATCAAACAACGACCAAACAGCGTGTGTGCGATGACGGTGTGCTAGTGGTTGCGGCATCATCGGTGGTAGTGCGTGAATGCGGAACCAGACACAATCGAAGCGTCGAGCAGAAATTAACCCGAGTCACCCGAGCAAGCAAGAGAGCACGTTCCAAACGAGAAGAAGCGGGTTTGGTGAAGCAGAAGGTCACGAAGATGCTTCGCAATTGTGGCTGTTTTCAGCGGGCTCGGCGTAGCTCCAGCTTCGAGGACTCGTCCTCCTGCCGGTCGTCCGAGATCGAGCGGGGCGGCGAGATGACACCGCACAGTGGCAGCCTGCTGAAGCTGTTCACCTCGAAGGGCTGGTGCAGACAGTGGCGCAAGAGTGGCCGGGGCATGAGCATGACCAAGATTGAAAGAAGTAAGTATTGTGTGATGTGTATGTGTGTGTGTGGGGTGTTTTGAGGTTGGGAGGACCGCTCTGGTGTTGTGTTTCAAGTTCAACACCATCATTAACCGAGATGTGAGTAATAATTCCAACGGGGAGATTGTGGGCAGCACGAGGGATATGTGGTAGTTTAGTGGATACGATGGTGATTTTTTTTACGGTTCCCCGTACGGGAGCATCCATTTGCCGTATCTTTGTTTATTATCTTCTGGCTGGAGAGGTTCGGGCAGCGATGGCAAAGGCTCTGCGCCAACGGGAATAGAATGAGTTTACGTTCGTTCTTTGTGCCGTCTAAATTGGTTGAGAACGTTTTATTTGTCCTCCGGGGGTGCCAGGATGGGTAAAATTGTTTCATTATCATTATAGCGAGATATGTGACCGACTTACGTCTGGCGTTTCGCCAGGGGTAATATGACCCACAGGTCGGGAAACTCTGAAGTCGTTGGGAGCATTTGATGGGAAATGTCCATAAAAGGAGTAAAAATAGTCAATTTTAATCATTAGACTGTAAGATAATAGGAACGTTGGACAATGGGTCGCTTCTCTAATTTAAGCCAGAATGCTGAAATTTTAGCAGCTAATTTGACGTGTGCGATGCGATGGCTGAAATCCGCCAAGTGTCAAACTTCATATAAAAAAGCTGTCTAGAATCGTAAAACACCCCAACAATAGTAAAGTACTTTGGTTGGGGATGTTCAAAGCTGCACGTAAAAAACCCCGCTCAACCGAAACATGAGTTGAATAAAGAATAAAGAATTTACTTAATAAACTGTTTATGTACTAAATAAAGTACATGGATCTAAGCGGATAAATGGTAGGAATTCGTTTTTCAAAGCGTTATATTTCAGCTTGTCGATCAAAATATAGGAAATAGTTCAGTTAAAACAGTAATAAAGCTTAAATCAGTATGATTTGTTCTTGTAGTGAATAAATGATCGAATCTTAAACCACAGTGAAACCATTATGGTCTCTGATGGAATAATAAGCCAAAGGAGAAGATTCCAAACATTGGGGTCCTTTCCGTTTTAAGTTCGTAGGCTGAAATTTCAGCCTGTCAGCTGTTTGCATTGTATAGCAGTTTTCGAGCAGCTATCTAAGTGGGTATAATATACAGGTGGGCTTATCCCAAGGTGTATGAATTTAGAAGGCTGATTTTTATCGCTTCTTTTTCTGAATGAAGATTTTAAGAGTGTTTTGAGTATTCGTCAAGCCTCCAGAAAGCTTGTTTGAACAAAAGTTTTCACCCATCCTGTCAAAAGAAGATATTCAAATTTGGTTATAAAAACATGCTATGAGACCACCTGGACTACATACTCTTTGATTCTAGATTCCACCACGTGATCTCTTTAATCCACCTTGGGGTAAATGTAAATAACACCGTGTTTTCGAGCAGGTACTCGAATCTAATTCTAGCTTTGAGGCTAGAATAATCTAGACTGTTGTTTTAAAATTGCAGGCTAGTTTTTTGTGTGGTTTTGTATGGAGTGTCTGTCAAACTCCATACAAAAAACTAACTAGAATCGTGAAGGGCCTCATTAACGGTAAAGGTATTCGTAAAAAAAACCTACAGTTCCATTCAAACCGTTATTTTTCTGGGTAAACTCCTTCATTTTTCGTTACATTGCTGACCAATAAATACACTCAGCTAATGTCCTGATCCCGTTTTGACAAATGACTTTTAAAATCAACGATACGTTTAGCTAAACAATCGATTGACTATTTTTTTAAATTAAATTTGAATAATACAGCTGCAACCAAAACTGAAATGTTTAAAGGACTCCAAACTCTATTGTGAATTCTCTCTTGTTGGATTCTCAAAATCCAAACTCTTTCGTCAAACAGAAATCTTTCCAAAGTATCTACACCAATAATCAATCTTTACCCTTGATGACTACTACCAGTCACAAAATAATGTTCAATAGCTATTTGTTTTTCAATCTGGATATGGGATCTGGAAATAATTTAGTACATAAGTGTTGGTAGTTTTGTTCACATGTTGGTTACTAATTTTAGTTCAAATTTACACAATGTTTACCCTAAGTACAACAAAGTGTACCTTCAACCCTGCCAGCAGTGGGGAAGTTATTGATAAGTAAATACGTTACACAACTTTTACAGTTACTTGTTACAAGCACAGACAAATAATAATAATTATCTTCTTATATAAATTACCTTATGAGTCTTTGATAAAGAATGTCGATGATTTACTAGCTCGCCTTGACATGGTTGTAACAAATTCTTCTCACACAATTCTTGATTCAAATAATTTTAGTAACTCAATTATTTGATAATTTCAAATAAAACGTCAATATGCAGTCAACTCATAGTAAGATTTGACTCTAATTATGTACATTATAGTTCTAACAGAGTTAAACATCCATGTTCTAAGACAACGACTAATACATTCCTTGGTTTAGAATCACAGAAAACCATCAAGAGGAAGAGTGATATGTTAAGCTTTGGAGCTCTCAGTAGCTCTTGCTGAAGCAAGACCCTTTGGAAAATACTTCTCAGACAAGCATGAAGTTACTCCGTAGGACAGCATGTCTCACTTACAACAAAGAGTCTGCAGGAAAGCGGATAAATAAAAGCAACTTGCTAACGAGTCCATTCGTTCCAAGTCACACAAACGCACACTTAACGTCAGTAATGAAACGTCGTTATTGGGAGATTGAAAACTAGTTTGCTGCCCGTTAGACCCGTTCGTAATGCCAGCCCGGAAGAGCGTTGCTGGTTTTGTTTTACGATTTCTGGTGTGCAACATAAAACCGCTCACGCAGCAGGAAGAGCAACCAGCAAAGCAGCGCACGGGCAGTACCATAATAAAACTGTGACATGCTGTAGCATAGGAATTGGAGAAATCAAGCTGGAACCGATGCAGCCAGCGGTCGGGCAGATGTAGCGCCAGGAAATGTAAATATTCAATGTAATGCTCGTTACGATAGGCTGTGAAGAGGGCCGGTACACCGGTACAGTGGTGAGCGGCGGGATCGTTAATGTACGCTCGGAAGCTCTGCGACAGATGATGGAATGCGGATTTACGGGCGTTTGTAAAGTGCGCGGAAGTAATTTAATAAAGTACACGGGCACGGAGCAGCAGATAGCGCAAGCCGTACTTTGTAGTGTATCAAAACGTTTTGGTCGTTTTGGGTAGAATGCGATGTGTATGCGTATGGAATGGTTTTATGCTTGTGCCGTTTTCGAAACCGTACATTTTATTGCATCTCCTGTGCTCAAGTTGTAATCAAATTCCAAGCGTCGTGCATTAAAATGTGCGTTGACTTTAGCAGAGAAAAAGAAGGAACAAAGTAGAAAAAAGTCTTCTCCTAGCACGTGTAATTTGCTGCAGCGAAAAAGTTAAATTGAATCACATAAAATGGAGACGAGGCGAGCCGAAATGATGTCAGCCGGTGCGAAACAATATTCGACCAATCAGTCCTGCTTGCGGACACAGAAAGTGATTTTACTTTACGTGCGAGAAAGAACGAGAAAGAGAGTTGGCAAGAGCGAGAGCAAATGGGAAAAGGAAAATGCAATAACTTCTTCCAAGCAAGCCCAACTGCAACGTGACCTTCGAGAAGAAATTTGCTGGTAAAACTGTCTTTTTTCCCTCGAGGCCTCGAGGCGTGCCCTGCGTCTATCACGTTCCGTGCCAAATTTCGCACCAAAGACACCCGCGGGACGACAAAGTTTTTCGTGTCTTGTGTGTAAGTGTGTGTGTGTGTTTGTTTCAGGCACAGTGACATACAAACACGAAGACAATCTGAAATGGGACTGTGTTTGCGTTTTTTTTTTGTTCCTCTGTCAAGACTCTCCTCTACGAGTGGTTTTCCTCCGTGGGTGAATATTTATAATATGCTAAATGCAGAAATAGAGCGATAGTATAAAAAACAGAGCGAAAATCCAAAAAAACACAATAAGCCATTAACTTTCCGCGTAACTCTGTTTGTTCAGCTTTTGGGGGACGGTGCCAAACACGCAAAAAAAAGAACTCAAACACTCGAATGGAAGAAGTTGGGCCAAAATGGAAAATGTTATTATATGCCTGTGTGTGTGTGTATGAGTGTGTGGAAAATTCTCATGGTCAAACGTTCTCTTCCCCTCACCGGGAGTGCAGTTTGCTGACGTCGTCGTACGTCATCGTTGCGTCAGGGAAGGAAAAATGCTGCAGAGCCGGTGGGAACGCAACGCAAAGCAAGAAAATTATGCTCGGCAAAACATGAAAACAGCATATCCATCATCGCACCCGGCTGTGTAGGAAGTGCGGAACATGTCGGTCAGCTAAAGTGGTCCAACTTTTCTTTTTTTGGGCTCAGCTGGTTACACTTACCCATTGACCGATGAGGGTAGAAGCGATACTTTGTTTGTTCGGCCGCCTTTTTTGTTTACCTTCGTGTAGTAGGCAGGCCGATAGGGGAACCGGGGAAGGAAACTCATTTCCACGGCAGCTCACCTTTACGCGATGGGCGCGGGTTCGGGCTGAGTCATCAGGTGCGTGAAGGGTGGGCAGGATTTACGCATCCGGCGAAACGGGAAGGGACAAACATAACGGAGTGCACACACACACACACACACACACACACTCTAAAGGCTGGAAGGATATAAATACTTTTTTATGGCCAGAACAGGCAAACTCATCGGCCAATTCGGACGGAGAGGGTAAGGGAAAGAAAAGGGGAATGAAGGTTGCGTATTTTCATTCATAAAAATTTACGCTCATTTACCGGTAATGCGATGGTTAGGCTGAAGAAAGGTAGGACGTAAAAGCCAAACGGGAAGTGGTTTAGTAGGGAATGTTGAAAGGAAGTCTCCAATAAATAAGTTTTTTTTCTGTTACATTGACATTCTGTGCAAAAACCAGAAATGCTGAAATGGAATCCTTCCTACTCGGACATACGTCTTGATGTAAAAATGGAAATGAAGCAGAAACTCGCAACAGGGACAATCGAGTAAGCGCGGTGGGATTTTGAAACTTGTTCCATCGATCCAACCCTGGAGTATGTTTCCAGCAAGCGGTGTTACACTGCGTGAAATGTATCGTTTGCAAGGAGAACCTTCTGCAAAGGCCTCATCGTCCGTTGAGAAACGATTGTGACTTTTACTGATGGGCAGACGAAGTTGATTCGATGAAAGCCGCTTTCAAAATCAACCGTCCCAGCACGGCGGTTACCATGGGAATCGGCAAATGCCACCCGGTAATTGATTATTCATCTGTCATGTTTTGTGCGGCGGCGAGTCGGCCCGGTCGCCCCCGGGTCGGGGCAGGACTGGCGGACTTGGAATTTTTATGCAAACAAGAAGCTCAGGATGGGTTTAATCTGCTCAAAAGGGAAGCAAAATTTTGATGCGAGCGAAATTTCGTCCCTGTCGTCCGGTTCGGCGCAGTCGGCCCGGCCCAGACCGTGGCGCGTAGAGCGTAATGTAAAAGTTAAACGAAAATTAATTCAAATTCTACGGCTGATTTCTGATGCGTCCGGCCGGGGCCGGCTTGATTAAGTTCAAACGGAATGGTGTCTTGTTTGTGTTTGTCATAAAAGTCGAAGTGCTCAGAGCTTCACATTTGGCTCGCCGCTGTTATTTTTGGGCTGGAGCAGGGTTGGTTTTTTGGGGGAATGAAATTTGGAAGAAATGTTTGTGGGAGGGGGAGAATTGTCGTTTTTTTATATTTCCAGCGTGCTGTACTTGAACGTTGAGAATTTAACGAAATTAAATTGAAAGTTTTATTGGCACCCGACTTGATTGTTTAATTAATTTTAGATGAAGTCGTTCACTTGGTGGGTCGAGGTCTAGAAGGGTTTAATTGTAGAATCTGATCGGTGGTACAATTTAACAATGTTACTTTAATTGCTATCATTTATTGCTCAAAATGATTTTGGAGCAAAACGTTTGACTGTGGGAAACTTTTCACAAATTTCAAACGTTTAGCATCAATTTCACCCGTTTGTTGTGTTTATAATAGGTGGAGGTTGTTTGCAAAGTTTGATCGAATTTTATTATTTTTTTAGGAATATGTTTTTGTTGAAACATATTTTTTCCAAATATTGGGGTCCTTTGCGTTTTAAGTTCGTAGGCTGAAATTTCAGCCTGTCAGCTGTTTGCAATGTATAGCAGTTTTCGAGCAGCTAAGTGGATAATATACAGGTGGGCTTATCCCAAGGTGTATGAATTTAGAAGGCTGATTTTTATAGCTTTTGCTTCCGAATGAAGGTTTTAAGAGTGTTTAGTGTGTTCGTCAAGCCTCCAGAAAGCTTGTTTGAGCAAAAGCTTTCACCCATCCTGTCAAAAAGTGATGTTCAAAATTGGTTATAAAAAACATGCTATGACTCCACCTGGACTACATACACTTTGATTCTAGATACCATTTCCTGATCTCTTTAATGCACCTTGGGATAAATGCAAACAACACCGTGTTTGGCCATTTTTTTGAGCAGGTACTCGAATCTAATTCTAGCTTTGAGGCTAGAATATCTAGAATAGGGGGCCTTTCCGTTTTAAGTTGGTAGGCTGAAATTTCAGCTATCTAAGAGGGTAAAATATACAGGTGGGCTTATCCCAAGGTGTTATGAGTTTAGAAGGCTTATTTTTATCGCTTCTGTTTCTGAATGAACATTTTAAGAGTGTTTTGTGTATTCGTCAAGCCTCCAGAAAGATTGTTTGAAGAAAAGTTTTCACCCATCCTGTCAAAAAGTGGTATTCCAATTTGGTTTATAAAACATGCTATGAGACCACCTGGACATACATTTCAAACAAATGGGTTATTATTATTTTTATCTGCATCGATATATCAATATATTTGCAAAGTTTGATCTGATTGGTGAAGTTTGAACCTTTGAAACGACCCGTCTTAACGACCCGATCGGTGCAAAAATCCTTGTAGCAATTAGTTATTTTTATGAGTAAACGGTTCTTATGGTAATTGAGCTCATTTGGTGCTGTAAGAGTGACTATTTTTAGTCAACATAAAAAATGGTGTTGTTTATTGATTTTTGAACCGGTTTGTGAAGATTATTTCCATGTGTTTAATTATCTTGTTTCTCTTCTTTTCTGAGCTCTCTAAAGTGTTAATCGCATAACATTTATTATCACTGTAAGTGATCGGTTTACTATTTCAATCCTGGAAAATGGTTGTGTTTTTTAAATGGTATTTGCTCTTCTTTGATAAAAACGGCAGTACTACCCATTATTTGAATTTAGAATTAGACCATACTTAAGTAGGGAAAGGGAAAGAAAAAACCTAAAATGTTGAAAACAATCTTTCCTCGCAACCGAATGGTATAGAACATTTGAATCTGTGTTGGAAGAACATGCAAGAAATAATTAATTTTGTCATATTTTTTTAGTACTTTTATAATATTATAATCAAAACAAAGATTCAAGCCGGCTTAATGACCCATTTATATCAATTTGTGAAACTGCCAAAAGGTTAAAATTAATAGCAATAATTAAAACGTATGCCTTGATTTTAACGATCGTAGCGAATCATATGTTACAATCAAAAATGTTACAAATGTTTAGATAATCTTTCACCCACTCTCTTTAACGCACTCAAACATGTCCAACACAAGCACCGCTGACAGATCCAATCTTCAGCACGGGTAGTGCCCTACCCCACCGGTCCCAAAAATACGAAACTTGTTAAATATCGCACGCTTATGAAATTAAACGCGAAAAGGCGTAGGCAGCTTTCCACAGCATAAGCTGCACCACCCTTCCAAACGTGCCGCTTCACTAATACACTCCTCTTCACCGTTGGCCGTCATTCTAAGCGTAAATGGATTATGTTTTCGAGCCTGTCCATCCCATTAGCCGTTCCGCGAAATCAGCGGCAGGCGAGCGGTCGCCAGGATCGCGCGCACACAGCACCCACACTGGCACATCCAAAGCGAAAATAAATCAAGTGAAAACTCAATTTCCTCCATCTGTCACAGTGAGTTTGTTTAATTTTCACCACAAACTCCCAAAAGGGGTGAAATGTATGGGCTGGGCCCACTTTTGGCCCACTCTGGGAGAGCTGTAGGTGGGAGGTTTTTTGATGTGATCACAACTCTCTTTCCCTCCTTCCCGGTTCCTTGGAGTTTTTGCTACGCTGGGAAGCATTTTTCCCGTACACCGGAACGGAAAGCATCTAATAATAATGTCATCGTGTTGGTTTGGTGCAGATTTGGTGGTCATTTTTGCTGCCGTTGTTGGTTTTGTGTACGAGGAAAAATGTTTCACTTTTTGTTTTGCCGGTTACATCATTACAAGTTTCCCGTACCTTCGGGCGGGAATCGAGTGGGGCTGGAAAGCCACTCGGTGTCATTCCCACGTTTTGGGCGAAACAAAACTGTCGTTTCACAAATTTATGGTTACATAAAGCTGCCGACAACTGGCTAGAAGGGGGAATCGGTTTGGTAGGAGCCGGTTACGGTGCGCTGCGCACACAAACCGGAACCGTTTTGGGCGAAAAGAGTGGGAAATTATCATTCGTTTGTAGGGTTTGCGCCGGCATTTGCTAGCGAAGAACGTGGTATCCGGCGAGCACCGGATGGAAACTTAATTTTCTGTTTAAAGATGAGATCGTTCTTACGCGGGCTCGAATGGGTTCAAGCTGTTCTAGGGTAAATGGCAAAGCTTGAATGTGTTGTTTGCTAATAGGTTCCTTAGCAAGTAGACGTTACGTTTTAATTTATTTAAAGAATAATTTGAAGAAGCTGAAGAAATTTTGTAACAAATATTTTAAAAAAATTGCCACACGACTTTTCTAAACATTCACGACGCTAAAAACAAGGCTTAGCAAATGTATGAGGAAGATAACTTCTGTGTGCTTTTAATATTAGTTTGAAAGTTATGCCCGGGGTTATGCTGTTCGTTGGCTGTGTTTTTGTTTCATGTTTTACGCGCTCGAGAAATGAAGGATTCTTCATCATCTGAGCATGGCTCATAAAACGCAAATGCTGTACCCGCACGAAGAAAGCGTAAAAGCTCCAGCCCTGATCTACCATATTGAAGCGCAAGCAAAGCAAACAAAAATCGCTGTACAAAACCCATAAAGTGTGTGTGTGTGTGTGGTTATCGTTAAGCGAACGTTTCTTATACCTCGCGGAGTGAAATTTCCACCGTATTCACAACACACACAAACCGAAAGAACTCTTCTTGTGCCAGCTCATCACAGTCTCGAACCAGCGGTCAGGGGCCGGGGCGTGCGAAATGTAAAGGTAACCTTCTGCATTATATTATCCGCGCAGTTTACGAGGAAATTACCGAGTGCGCTTTCCTGTTGGTTTTCGCCCGCTTGATGGGCACGGGATGGGATATGGTTTAATGGATTATTTCCACATCGATTGAAGGTTTTTCGTTCGGCTGTGGAAGTTGTTTTTTTTATCTTTCGGTTTTCAATGTTAGATGTTGAGAGCTTTCTGATGGAAGATGGAATTAAAATTGTAGAATCATGAAGTAGAGATCGAAGGCTTGTGCGGGGAATTACATTCACGTCGCTTAATCCGATGGTTGCAAAGTGATTTAAGTGTTGTGGTGTGTTGTGAATGACGATGTAATTTAAGGTGATGGTTTGTAGTTAAAAATATACAAATCGAGCTTGAAATGGAGGTGGATTTTCGGTAAAGAAATAATTACAAGGCAGTGTGAAATTTTCACCATACAGCCAAAGCTATAAAGTCTTTTTTTGTGTGCAATTCCTTCGTTACATTGAGCTACGCTCTAGCCGAGGGTAAGGAGGCACAGTTGCATCAACAACCAAAATAGCTAAAAATCACGCGACCACCGTTCTGCAGGGGTGATGAAAAAATTCTACAACATCACGCCTAACACGCCCGTCGCCGGCAACGCAGGTTGATCGTTCATTATCTGATTTCTTCCGGTTTGGCGCTTTCTGCTCCCGCTGCGCGGCACGGTCAAGCGTGGCTCGATTTCACGGCACACGCTGGGTAGCGATGCGTACCAATTAAGTACAATTTCCTTAACTTCCCTTCCTCCTCCCCTCCAACTTCCACATTCCTTAGCTTCCTTCCCTCTACGGTGGGTGTGGAGGCAAAGTGTTGCGGCAACCACCGGAATGGGAAATAAATTGATTTTATCGTGTAGCGTGCGTACCCCGTTTTGGGGTATCGGAATAATTGGAATTGGAGCTCGTTTCGTTTTGGTTTAATTTGTTGGCGAGATTAAATTTGGCTGTGCGCTCTTTTCGGGCGCCCGGCTTTTGATGGGTGAAGTGTAGCGTGGAGAAGGGAATGGCAGTGTGGCGTTTGCTGCCGGAAGGAATCGTTCAACAAATCCAATAATGCAATGGCCCGTTCCGATGGAGGTGGCTGATTAACGCGCAGCGGAATAATTTACAGCAGGTGTTTGTTGGTTGTAAACTTTTTGGTTGTAGCTTCGTGGTAGGGATGGAGGGGTAACTTTGCAATGTAAGGATTTTGTTGATTTGGTTCAATTGATGAGGTTTTTTTTATTTGATTGTGTACGATGTTAGTTATTTTGTTGGTGTTTTGTTACAACAATTATGGCTTGGGGCATACTACATGTGATTTAGTTGATTTTCCAAATACATTAAAACAATGATAAAATATATAGAAAGGGATCGTAGAAGCGGATTTAAAGTAATTTAAACTGTTAAAGGCTGCGGCTAATGCTGAGACCCTCATTTGCGCTCGTTTTGTTGATGTTTTCCCACGTATTAGATGTATGTATGTTTACATTTACCTTGCACGTTTTACATTCTTAAGTGATAGCATATGAGCTGAACTTTAATTGCTAGATATTGATTGAATAATCGCTGCAATTAATTATTTATTATTTATAAATTCCATTAATTGGACTGGAGAAAATATTTGGCAAGCGGAATACATCCGTGACCGATTGCATGATCGACACACAATATGTTGAATACAGTTATAGAACTTTAGGAGTGCTTTGTACATAATCTATAACCTGACCGAATGAGTTGCTAAATCAAAATCAATCATATGTGTTTTTGAAAAAATACGTTTGATGTTTGATGGTAGCTATTTTTTTGTTTTTCTGTAGACCAATCCTGAGTGTTATGAAAAACCATGCGTCCCCATCGATGCCATAGCTTTCTGTGCATTACAGTAGTTGCCGCTAAATTTTGACTCTAACTCACCTATTTTTGTCTGGAAGGCACCAAGTTTTTAACAGCGTGTCATAATTTTTGCCTATAAGTTATGGGGTTTTGACCGTGAGTCAATCGCTTTATTTACAAAATTTAACGTAATGTCTGAAACTGTTCCAAAGTTATAGAATTTAAGTGTAGTAGTTAATCATTTCAATGGTAGAATTTAAAATATAACCATTTGATTACCTTACTATAGCATTTTTTGGAGTTTTAAATGAGTGAAAAAAGTTAGCATGTATTTCCAGCCGTAAATAATGGCTTTAGAAGTCATTAAATTTCATTTTTTCCACATAAAATAAATTAAATCACACGGTTTTTGTAGTGCTTTTGAGATGTCAAATTCCAGTTGTCAAAAATCTGCTCAAATACTTTTAAAACTTATCAGGAATCCTAAAAGAGTCAAAAATTGATAACTTACAGACAAAAAAATGAGTCTTATTGGATATATTCTGATTGGAGTATTATTATGTTAAACAAATCACTCAAGAAACAGATAAATGCATGTGTTGAGCAAGTAGTGGAGTACGTTTAAGACAATGTTTAAGGTTTTTTAATTGAGATTTCTTTAAAAAATTTCTTCTTCTTTTTCTTCTTCTTCTTGAACATGTTATTGTACAAAAGATTTATTTGTAAATTGAAAAGTTAACTTTTCCGAAATCTTTCCTGCGCTTTCCTGAATGTATGTAATTCTGGGTTAGGTTCATTATCTCGATATGCTAGAAAATTGCAGCATTTGATTAGCTATGCAAAACCGCAACAACAAAAAAATCCCACGGGTAATGCGAAAGAGCGGAATGGCGAATCTAGCGCTTCTAGCCTTTTCATGGCAACAGCAAAAAAAAACTCATCAAAATCGCACACAATGCATACGACCCCCCCTCATGGTATTTTTGCACTGCAACGCCATTTGATCGCTGGTTTTGCGCTATCGTCAGGCAGTAAATTAGCATAATCCAAGAATATCGTGTAAATAGAGCGAAGCGTAGTAAGTGAGTAAGACTCCCATGACACGCCAGAAGAACGCATTTCGTCAGCACTTTCCTCTATACTACTATTTGCCTCTGTGTGTGTTGTTATTTTTTTATATTTCTCGTTGAAATATTTGCTCCACTCTCTTTACGAGTGTGTTGGGTGTAAATGGAGAAGTTTTTTTTTATTTCACTCTCTATTTCGCTATAGCTTGTCCCGTTACAACCCCCCCTTGAAAATGTGGTTTAATAATGTGAGGTGCCAGGGGTGCCTTGCTGAAATTGCTCGCCGGGCCATGCACAATCCTTTGCCGACCCTTTTTTGCTTGGCGGAAACCGATTTATTTCCGGAGGATTGAACGATGTTAAATAGGGAGCGAGAGAGAAAGAGAGAGAGAGAGCGAAAGAGGGTTATCAAGACGAAGCGGCACCATGTATCCATACGCCACGGTAGCATTGTTGGTGTATTATTTGACCTGGCTGGATCCCCTCTCCCCCATGCCGCTACTTAGAAGCCCGCTGATGACTATCCCCTGGTCAGGCGTGTGCATCGTAATGACCCACTATTAGCATAATTTGGTATTCATCGGTAGTTTAGCAGCATTCTAGGGCAGGGAGGTGTTGATGGTGGGTAAAAACACGCGCACACCCTTACTGTTTCCCGCTTGCCGTCCCGCTTGTTTTGCAAGTGCGGATAGTGTGATGGGCGAGTAGATAATTTAGCGTTAGTGTTTGGTGGTTTTTGCAGAAATTTGCACAGCATAATGTAGCTTGACGTGGACCGTTTCCCCATACTGCTTCGTACCGGGCTTAGTGGCAATCGGCTTGGGTGAGTTCGTTTACTTTTAGTGATTACAGCATGCCTAGAATGTGGGCCGATTTGTGGGCCCAGCACCGGTATGCTGCCCAACCGCACTGGTTATCCATTTCGGGAACCCATCAAACGGGCCACAGATACCCGATTCAGGTTTTGTGGTCAGACAGTGTATGGTCGTTTGGTATGGAGCTAAGCGAATGGAAGAGCTTTCGGTTCGATTTTTCATGTTCCTGCTACACGCAGTGCACTGAGGTGTGTATGAGTTTATGTGTGTATGTGTTTGAAAGAAGAGTATTTAGTGGTTTACCGTTCACCGTCAAAAATGCGTTGGTATGGCTTCCGGAAAGCTTACCCGATCGGGGCATAAATTAGATTTAATTCGTTGCTGTCAGCCTCGGTAGCTTTGGGACCGAAATACTGGTCTTTAAACACAAATGAGCTTTAGCGTGATGATGCTGCGGATGGTTGCTTAGATGTTTTCTGGTTCTACTGTATGTGCTATGAATCAGCATGAGTATTAACTTTGTTGAGTTAATTTAAAAATTAAATGTTAATCAGATAAAATCGTAATATTAAGACTCACAAGTTGAAAAAGAAAAATAAATCGTTAACTTTATACAAAACAATGAAATCTTTCAATTATTACATAGAGCCTATTTCAATTTCATTTGTTTAAATTGTTTGCTTACACTGGCAATACAAAGATGATGAACACTAGACATTAAGTTAACCTAAAACTAAACTAAAATAACTTGACTTGACTCATAGACATCAAAATTGCGTATTTTACGGCTCATTGAAAAGGGATTAAAGAATTAGGTAAAGAAAGATACGGGAAGATTGTGGAAAGGGGTATAAAAGGTAATGCTGCTGGATCTCATTTTAAGTAAATCAAAATTATTTGCTAAGAAGTTCAAATACGTTTCAACAATGTTGATTGAACATATTGATGAATATATGAATATATTGACAATACTGACTTACATGACAAATTTTGAAAATAATGACAGTATTGGTGATGCAAATAAAAAATGGTAGCTTTTCAGTAAAGTTTTCACAATTCAAGAAGATTATCAATAAGATTATCAATACAGCTGATTCCAGTTTTGGGACCAATTGGGTTGATACTTTTGATGGATGGAATGTGTAAAGGGTATACTGTTGCATGCTCTTTAATGATAATGGAACTTTGATAAACCAGCATTTTTATTGATCATCAGTTTGTTAAAAACGTATAATTAATAATTTATTATATTAACATTAAAATGAACTTTGAACAAGCTGGATGTTCTTGGAATCTGTCTAGCAAATTCAGGCTTTTTTTCATGAAATATGAGCAGCAAAACTGTTGATGTCATTAACACCATGAAATGAACAAACCAGAAAAAAAAGATTTGCTACCTGTTTGCCAAGCACAAAAATCTCTAAAAGCTGAAAAAAACGCCATACCACTCGTAATCAAGCTTTATCTGATAGGTAGATGCTCCTTAAACGAGCAACACCGTTTCTCCTTTCTCTCGCCGTTTCCGTTTTCTAATCAACAGAGCAGAGCGGTTTAAAGTTCAACATCAAAAGAAAAGCACACCTAGCAAGTGGGAGCAAAAAATAAAAGGTGTCAACGGTTATCTATGGCAAAAAAAGATCAACAAACGCTTCAATCACTGTCTGGAGCTAATGAACGACGCCCTAATTAAACCTTGTTGACCTTTTCCGGCACAGTACGCCGTAGACTAGCGTACGGGCGGCAGGGTGATAAATCGATATCTCCGAAGAGCAATTGATTTAATTAAAAACCGTGAACCAACTTTTTCTTATGGAGTACTGCTTTCTTTGTTTCTAGTTATCCGTCAGGATTTAAACCTTTACTAACAAGCTATCGTTTGTTGTTCGTGCTCGGTTTCGCTGAGTGAAAAGTTGATAAGGAAAATATATTGACATACCAACATAGTCGCTGCAGTTAGCAGGAAAAAGGATTGACGAAGAGACGTTGAAAATGCCATAGAGATTGACTGCGAATCTATTTCCATTTGTCATTCGAAGAAATGCAGCTTCTCCAAACGTTCATTTTAATCTTTTCTCCATATCACGATTGGTTCGTTCGCGGAAAATCATGTACCTAAGCGCACGAGAGCTTATCGTCTTACCTTTGGGCAAATATCGGAACGCAGTATGACTATCTAATCCGCTTACGTGAACTGTCCCCGTGGTTCGTGATGGTTTGTGGGAGGGTTACAAAAAAAGAAATCGGTTTAAATGCTTACCCAGAATCATTCATAAGCGGTTGAATCGATCTCCTGGCGCGCTGGTAACAAATCGCACAGTGTGTGGGATGAAAAGCTTTATAGCTTAGGAGCGTAATCCATGTGTAAGCAATTACTTCATTCTTCTATCAATAGGAGCACATAGCGAGAATTGATTTAATTTGCACCCCTGGAGCATAGCTCCGCATGAACAAGCATTGAGTCGATGTATTGTGGGACTATATTTGGCATAAATATGTGTACTAAGAAGAGCTACTTGCTTACGAGAGGTAGTAGATTTGTGGTACAGAAAGTGAAAGTAAGGACTACTTATGATATTAATGTCTTTTTCCTGAATCCACCAAAATAAAAGAAGAAAGAAGAAGTTTAATATAAATCTCTTCAAACCAAGCTGGCTAAGCTAAACTCGACAAATGGTGCAGAGCAATCTAAGTTTTATTGAATTTAGTTCAACCACAAACAGCAATTTTTTTTATGAATTTCTAACAATCACTCTAATGAAGACAGTTTGCAAACGAGATTTGCTACGAGAAATAATGGATTAGTTAGTGGCACACTAACAGTGTGATTTTCTGAGAAATATTTCAAAAGCTCATCACGCTTAGTCTTTCAAATTTTGTGTGTGTTGTGTGTGTGTGTGCGTACCGGCACCATAGCTGAGCAAAAGTTTATCTGAAGAACACCTCGGTATGATCATAGATGGGGCTGCTATAATCTCAGTGGACGACGAAGTTACTTAGCAATTTGGTGGTCTTGTCAAACTGAATCCATTTCTTGGAAATGGTATGTACGTGCCATTGGTGAGAACAAAAACCGAGCGAACTGAAAAACTTTGTGATGGATTCTTAGTTCATCGTGCAGCTCTTAAATCATTTGCATCTGAGCCAATTTTAAAGAACAGGGGTTTTCAATGCCGACGGCGCATCGTTTGAAATACAGAGCAAATGATGTGAGGGTTGTGATAATACAAAATCTGGAAAAAGTAGTCTGAAAATAATGAGACATTTATAATATCCATTTGAAACCTGGATATTGTATTGAATATTATATGGTTGCAGATAGTTATTCCACTTTTGGTTTAGGTTCAGAAGCGAATTATTAAGTTAAGAACTTATTGTATAATCATAGGAATGTGTATCCTATTTCTAATGCGTAATTTTCATTATCGTTTCTGTTTGATAGAATTCACAAAAGTCCAATCGTGTGGAACAGTCATCAAGTCTCAGGACCTCACTTAAATTCCCTGGATATAATTTTCACTCCTGACTTACTTACTTAGCCGGCACTTTCACCGCTTTGTGGTCTGCTGCAGGAGTATTCGTACTCGTTGACGGTCTCGCGCCTTTGTCTGCCAATGCTATGCTACATTACACTCAGAATTATTCTAAAACACAATTGTATGCCTATGTATGTGATAATACGTCTGGGTGTGGCACTAAACGTAGCTTCAATTTCCTCCGAGAAAATAACGATACAATAGGACATTAAATAAAAATTGTCTCTTTTTTTAATAAAAATAAAACTCTTAATTTCATCGTGAATGAAACTGTTGCTCAAAACTGAATTTTCTATAGAAAAAATAGTAGAAAAAAAAACCTGGGAAAAAAGCTGGCGGTGAGACCTTAAACATATGTTACAAACAGTCAACTAAAAAGCTTGAAATTGACTTCTTTATGAACGAAAACCCCTGCAATACTTAGCCTGATGAATGTCAAAAGCTTCCCCCTTGATTATGCCACTAGAAGTGATGGAAAACTTTGTTGCTGATGGAGTTGGTGCGTGGTTTGTTTTGCTTAAGGAATCGCTTATACAAATTACACATTGGGCAAACAACTCGCAAGACAAAGGCATCTGATGCTATTTTACCTTCGCGCTGTGAAGGCAATGCTTCAAAGAAGCAACAACTGCCACAAATGGTGGTGGTGCACAAAAAAAAAACCCAAACAAGAATGCTCTGGATAAATGGCCTCCCACCCGGCCGGTCCAGCGTCAGGTATAATTATTTCTACACGCATCAGACAAAATAAATGACACTGCCGCAGCAGCGGTGGCGTGCGCGTCTATAACCGGCACGTGGATCGGTGTGCCGGAGCCATGTTTCTTAGGCGCGCGTTGGCTCAATTAATGAGCTTCCCCGAGCGAACGCGAGCGTCAAGTAGGACACGATGGCGATAAAAATAATGATAACGATAATGATGCTACCCGGCCACCGTCCTGCCTACCGTCAATGCTTGTCGGTAATGGCAGGGGGTCGAAAATGGCGCATAGCATGAGAAATGGTCGTGTGTACCCGGCTGTGGGTGATTCCGTTTCGGGGGCTGCTAAAGATCGCGGATCACACGTGCATCGCGGTGGTGCTGGGCCGGAAGGGTGGGTTGCCTAGTTTGCGGAAATGGATGCTGCCGGTAAGATGTTCGGGGTCGTCCTGTTTAATGAGTTTTTAATTGGAATAAATTTGGCCAGAAGCTCAAAGACAATAAATCGTGTCCCGGTACAAACGCCAACGGACGATGGTTTGGAGCAGGCGATGATGGCGCGCTCCCGGCCCTGTTGCTTGGTGGCGTACGGTTTCGGTGACATAAATTAGAAAATATTTATGTAATCATTTAGAATCTTGTCGGGATGAATTTGCTCCTTCGTCAAGGTCGGTTTCGGTTTGGCGTTGATGGAAATGGTCTGTTTATTTTTCATCGGGTTCGTTCCGTCGGGGCAGGGGGCAAAGCAGTGTTCCTAATTTAGACAAATTTCTTGCCCCTAAAAACTTTCCTGCAAATGACGCCGAGTAAGTATCGAACCATGTGACTTTTATTTACAAAAAAAGTACTGCAAATAGAAGTTTGTTTGTGTGTGCAATACGTAGATCAATAATTGTGATTAATTTATGCTGGTGCTATCATTAATCAGGATACTTAAAACGGGTCCCGTATCCTTTTGCGTGCGTGCGTGGGGCGGGAACGTATATCTGAGAGCAGATAAGAAAGTTAGCAAACTGATAAAAAAAGGACACAGCAAGGAAGCGCAGACACTCGACACGGTTCGCCTTGGTGACAGAGGAAAGTTTAATGAATTCAATAAATTATGTCGTGCAGCGCCAAGGGACTGGGAAGGGACAAAAAAGAACCCCAAGTTTTGGCCCAAGTTTTGGCGCGCGTTTTTGCTGTTGAAAATAGAATTCACATTTTTCGGGATGATGTTTTTTTCTTCTGTTGCTGCTTAATTTGAGTCAGAAGATTGCTTTGTTACTAACGGGGAAGGATATTTTAAGGAAGGTAAAGCATGTGCACCCAAAAGTAAAAAAAAAATTGTCATATTTATTCATCGTTAGAGAAGAAGTTTTGTATCTCGGCGAGTACGAACGCATTAATCCCTTTTCGTGCGGTATCTGATGAAACTTTTCCTCTGTGTGTTTTTTTTTGGTAATTTGTTTCCATGCTCCGGTTTGGCCGATTCGCTCAACGAACGTGGTGTAACGTGGTGCAGCAATGAAGGCGGCCATTCTTATACAGCGCTGGTATCGACGGTTTCTAGCCCGGATCGAGATTCGGCGGCGCTACACGTGGACCATCTTCCAGAGTATCGAATATGCGGGCGAACAGGACCAAGTACGGGTGAGTAGAGTGGAATAAGTATTGGAGAGATGTACCGAGCTTCACCTGTTTACATTTGGTAGGGCTGGAGCCTTGTTCTATTGCTGTATTTCACCTTTTGGGATAGTTTTAGATAGATAGTTACTAAATATAATAATAGTGAAGGAACATTAAACGTGAAGTGACTTAGCGAAACTGATACAAAATAATAATATCTAGATACAATGTTAAATTGCGCCCTGAAGTGGTGGATTATACTGTCTTGTTGTTTTATTCACATTAAATAACTATTTGTATGGTGCACACCTTAACAACGCAGTTGAAAATTGTACCGTATACATGGTGTGGTTCATAGGTAATTTTGATCAAACGATACACCAGGCACGCTCGCTGCACTCGTATGAATATTGAAATTGGCTGCACTTGAGTACGGTTTTTAGCTGAGTGGATCAAATATTTACTCACCGAAGCGCTGCGACTAGCGCCGCATGCATCGAAGCCCCGAGAACGAGGCGCTATATTGATTTTGAATTAAGACTCACTTCAATAAGCGCCACGTTCCGGCGGGCACACTGTGTAACCACTGCTGCACGTATCGTTTCACCGCTGGAACGTGCATGCCTCGTTGGCAGCCTGGCTGCGAATCGCTCTCCATTCCGGGGTGGATAAGCTGTGGCAATGTGCAATGTGTAGCCACACCACCCAGCATTGATCGTGACGATAATTAATCAATAATTGCAACGATTCGTGTTGAGTTTCCCGTAGTCCGTAGTGTGTTTGGCAGGTGGCGATGTAGAGTTTCAGTAATAATATTGGCTGTACTCTTTCTACTTTCAGCTGTACAACTTTTTCAACGCATTACTTACGCACATTCCAGAGACCGCCGGACGTCCGCTGGACTCGCAAAACACATCCCGCTCGTCGTCCGCAGGTAATCCCGGCGTGCATTCTTGATCCCGTGTGCTGCTCCACCGTGTGAGAAAGAGATTTTCCTGTTTTTGTTTGAAATGCTTGAAAAAAGAAACGCTCGCTGGCACTGTTTTGTGACGAAAACTATCTTACTGCAAGCATAAACGAGGACTAGGACGCCCGAAAAAAAAACCCAGCAAGAAGCGATTTCAGCAAAAAAAAAAAACACACCAACGCTCAGCCTAGCAACAAAGCATAAAAGCAAAATCACCAAAATCTCACCCATGAGTCAATAATATTAAAAAAAAAAAAAAACAAACGATCATTTGTTCGCAATCCTCATAAAACCTGACATTTTGTTTGGTCTGGTGTTATTTTTATTCTTTTTCTCTTTCTCTCTCTCTTTCTCTCTCACTCTCTTTCTCACCTTTTTAACTGTCTCTCTCTTTCTTACTGGATTGATGCTTTCACTTTGATCTACTTTTGTGTCTGTTTCTGATATTTTCACCATTTACTTACACATTTGTTAATGCTTTAATAATCCATTCAAAATCTTAAAACAACTTTTTTGGTTTGGTGATTACACCTGCCTTCCCAACTACCCATTGGCTGCACTTTCTCTTGATCCCCGGTTGTATTCTTTCTTTCTCTCTTTCTCTCTCTCGTTCTCTTTGTTTTGAATAATCTTTGTTGATCATTCAAATTACATGCTAACAAACTACTGTCCCATCCCGCAATTGGCTGGCAAAATCATACTTCATCGCCATAACCATTGGTGCCTAACCTCCCCTGAACTTCACCTCAATTAAACCGCCCATAACAAACCTTCCGGCTTCCACTGGCTATCGGCAACACGGTTACAATGAACACAATCACATATCTATATCTGCACACACACTCACACACGTACACCGACACAAAACCCACCCATCACCTTCACCACCACGAACACCAACAGAGGCACTGAATATGAAATTTTCCGACGAATCGGACGATCTAGCCGACGAGGGTATTACCGGACCGGAGCGTGGCTACCAAGGGCCAGATATCAAGTTCCCGCTCGACAAGAAGGAGCTCGAGGTGATCATCGATCTGTTTCGGAAGAAGAAAAACCGCCTACACGCGAAGTACGTGGCGGGGATACTGCGGGAAGCGACGTCGAAGCTGAAGCGGTTGCCAAATTTAAACCAGGCGTCGACCGCCATCTCCAAACAGGTGACGATCTGTGGTGATCTGCACGGGAAGCTGGACGATCTACTGGTCGTGTTTCATAAGGTGAGTTGGGTTGGGGTAAAGAATTTAAGAAGACGTTGATCGAAGTAGTCTCTGCATCACATACATAGGATAGGACATATTTGGTGCCATGACCAGGATAAAAAAATGATATTGAAAATAATTGGGAGATTATGTCAAAACCCAATTATGTTCAATATCTGTTATTGAAGGATGCTTATTTATAGGCACGTGTCAGATAGTAGACCATGCATAAAATTCAGATAGGGAATTGAGTAGGGAATTAAATCGAAGAAGATTCGTTGTCTCGGTAACTCAACAAGCAAAAACACAGAACATGTAATTTATTCCATGTATGAAATGTTGTCTGCCCATTGCTGTACCGTTCAATTTCCCATGCTCAATGTAAACAACGTTTCGCCTCGATGCACCCAGAATCGATCCCAAGTGTCACAAGCAGAAGGCGACCATGGTGCCTGTAGAAAAGTTTTTCCCGAATAAATTTGCTTCAGAATTGCATTATTGCATATTTGGGGAGTACAACGGTTGAGTTGAGATTGAGTAGATAATCGAAACGAAGCTCCAATGGAATCCTCTTACATACGTCAACTCATACCAGCCCTTTTCATCTGTGCCGCTTTTCCAGAACGGACTGCCATCGCCGGAGAACCCGTACGTGTTCAATGGGGACTTCGTGGACCGGGGTAAGAAAGGGCTGGAGGTGCTGCTGCTGCTGCTCTGCACGTTTCTGGTGTTTCCGGGCGGCGTGTTTCTCAACCGGGGCAATCACGAGGACACGGTGATGAACGCTCGGTACGGCTTCATCCGGGAGGTGCACCAGAAGTACAAACACAACGCCGAAAGACTGCTGAAGCTCATCGACGAGGTGTACCGGTGGCTTCCGTTAGGGACGATAGTGAACAACCGTGTGCTGGTCGTGCACGGCGGCATTTCCGACTCGACCGATCTCGATCTCATCCGCAGCCTGGACCGTGGAAAGGTGAGCTGGAAATGGAATGCTGGTGGTGTGCTACATGTTTGAACCTCATTCGAACCAATACCCGTTCCATTCTATCTTTCCCAACCCCGCTCACGATGGACATCCCGATGCATATCAATAGTATATATCACTATTGCGGCCACCCATCACCGAAAGTACCGCCCCGGGCGCTGAAATCATCGATAAGGTGGAATGGAAACAGGTAATTGATTATCGCAATAATATCCACTGTCGGTCTGGGGAAGCAATATCAGCCTATCATGGTTTGATTCGTTTTAACCTTCTTTTTGGGGGGGGGGGGGGGCGGTTGGTTGGTTAGGGTCATCAACGGGCAGGTTAGGGTAAATTTGACTTACTGCCTATAATCGTGTATAGATTGATTTGACAGCTACTTTGGCACATTGTCTACCGTTATCTTGCTAATGTGATATTAATTAGGTCTTTGGCTTGGGGCAACTCTGGAAAATTGTGGAAAGATCAATGTAACACTCGAGAAATGAACATGACAAGACAATCTGGAAGGGAGTTAACAACATGCTTTGAAGCATGATTAATATGTGTTCAACAGACATTAAGATAAATTTGCATAGAGTATATCTAACGACATTGCCTGGAAATTGTTTGCGAATTCTCCATGTGGAAGGTGTCTGCTTCTAGAATTACGTCTAATTTTGTTATCGCATGGGTGATACATTCCCCAAGCGCGTTTATTTCAGCAAAGCACAACCTCTGTTCGTTATGTGTGTTAAATTTCCAAAACCACCCATGATCTTTCGTTGGGTCACAAACTTTTCATCACACCCCGGACATGGTTGCAGGATGGTAAATCCGTACCTATCTCACGGATTAGACACGATCAGGAGCACGAAAAGCATGGAGCGTGTAGGGAAAGTTTTAATTGTGTACCAGCCGCCTTCGGGGAGCCTATTTGCAGTGAGATTAGGTTGGGTATCCGTTCCCGTGCCAATTGAGCCATGCTCCTGGCAATGCCGCTTGGTAGGCAAAAGTTATCCAATGTAAATTTTAACACCCGTCGGCGTACGACAGAGGGAACCAGTTTAAGTTATGCAAAGGTCCAAATTAATTTCCTCGGCTAAGCGGTTATGCGATTCAATTGATTGTTGGTGCTGAACATTCAAGCGGTAACACTCATGCGTGATAACCCGCACGAGGATGATATTTACCCTGATGGAAAGAGCCACAGTAAGCTTTTAGATTAGATTATTAATGTTCCTGCGGGACTTTCGTTGGAGAGTTTAATTTGCTAAACTTGTTAGTAATAGAGCAATAACAGGAATGGGAAAAGTTAAACTAGCTGGTGAATATGTAGTAGTTTCTTTTAAGTTTACAAAACATTGAGATACAAAGAAAAATAGGTACAATGGTGCTAACACTGATAAACGATGTAGATAATAAGCTCTCGAATTAATTTACTAATTGGTACATGCAAATAGGGATTTTCGGATTTTAGGGATTACAATCAAAACCTGATTAAGTTGTCATACAGGGTTTCCTATGATTTATTGGTTGGTTCCCATCAATTTTTGGTCGGTTCCCATATTTTTTTGGTGCGTTCCCACGATTTTTTGGCTGTTTCCCACATTTTTTGGTCTAATTGTATTGATATCCAATCGGAAAATATCAATAAATTATGGGAGCGAACCAAAAATCTATGAGATACGATGAAAAAATCGTAAAAACGCACCAAAAAAGTCATGGGAACTGACCAATAAATCGTGGGAAACCCTGTAAGCTGTAAAGTTTAGTTTGAAAGCTTATGAAACATTTATCTAACATAAGCGTATAAGTTGCGATCGACAAATGATCCAAATTACTTTGGAGCAGCTCAATCACAAGTAGCATGCCACAACATTTTTTTTTTACATGAATAGAAACCAATTCCCATCCCTGCTAAATGCACCGTGAAACGCGGTCATTGGCATTAGTTGAGGCGCAAAATTAATAACACAGTCACACAATCCAGCACTTTCCCATTTGTTTCCATTAAAAACAAAACCCCACCATTACGATGTGTGAAATGGGGAAAGCATGTTCTGCACAGTTACACTTACATACACACACACACACACACACACACACACACACACACACACACACACACACACACACACACACATACTGTTGGTGCACCATTTGGCGAACTGGAACTGCGGACACACAGAACAGAACAAATAGACCGAACGGTGTCCGCCAAAGGGACAAGCAAACCCACGTTGTTCCCGCGTGTTGATAACCGGGTACTTTATTGTAGGTGTCAGGGAAATGCACTTTGCTCCCGGGTGTGTCATCCGTGCGGGCGTGTGAGGAGGTTAAACGAGCCCGAGCTCCCGGAAGCGGAAGCACAAAAATGGTGTACAATGCAAACAACCATTTGCTCTTTGCCCCGTTTGCTGTTTGTCCTGCAGTTTTTGTTGTGTGCTTTTGTGCAGTGTGTTGCATTACAAAACCCCCAGGTCGGAGTCATTTGTCGTTGGTCGCGATCATGGCTGTGGCTACTGTGTTACGATACATGCAAGTATGCATGCCTGCATGCATAACCAGAAAGTGCAGGATGATGAGTGGGCATGTTTGTGTCGAGGTTCCATTAGCCGTTGCGTTTGGAGACTTTCCCGATGCAGTGCGACGTCTACCGGCAGCTTCCCGCTGATGCTGGTGTTATTTGCATATTTATTGCAACGTCTACCCACACACACACACACGTTTGATGATGTGCAAACTCTGTTCGCTGGCTTTATCCTTTTCCTGTGGGCAATCTAGCAAACCCGGTATGTCCGTTACGGTCGATTTAATCAACTCATTGGCGGGCGGTGGAAGAACGAGGCAAAACATCTTGATTATGATTGTGCAATCGAACGTACCGTGCAGCGTGCAGATGGTTTTATCGTACAATTTTACCGCTCTACCGCACTGCGTTTTGTTTTGAAAAAAAGTGTTTCATCTTTCACCCTGCAAGGTGTTCGACATACTGTGGAGCGACCCGCAGCACACCGAGGGCTGCCGGCCGAACTCGTTGCGCGGAGCGGGCACCTACTTCGGACCGGACGTCACAAGCAAGTTCCTACAGCGCTACAAGCTCCAGTATCTCGTCCGCTCGCACGAATGCAAACCGGACGGGCATGAGATCATGCATGGTGGCAAGGTAAGGTACCGTGCGACGCGGTACATCGGAAATCTGAAGTGTCTGAAGGTTTGCTGATTGATTTTCCTCGCTCTCTTTCTCTCTCTCTCTCTCTGTCTCTGGTTCGCCATCACAGGTCATTACTATCTTCTCCGCATCGAACTACTACGAGATTGGCTCGAACAAGGGTGCCTATCTGAAGCTGGATCCGCAGCTGGACACGCACTTCGTGATGTACACGGCGGCCGCCTCGAAAACGCGTAAGCTCACGTTCCGCCAGCGGGTGGGGCTGGTGGAAAGCTCGGCCCTTCGGGAGCTGGCAGCGAAGCTGCGCGAGCGGCGGATAGAGCTGGAGCGGGAGTTCAAGTCGCGCGATCCGGAAAACAAGGGTAAGTAGGGGAGTGTTGGCCAGGAGGAGACTCGCCCGTAATCAGTGCAATCAGCGGCATAAGGCTGGGAAGGACGGGAAGAAACGGGATAGGGGGGAATTCAGCCAAGGTGGAACGGATACGGCTGAGCTGTGTGAGCCTGTCAGTGTCAGCGGGGCCGGGGCATTATCGTGTAAAGCCACAAGTTTATGGCAGCTATTGGATGGGTTCGAGATTCACATTCTCGTCACGGTGGTTAGCACCGCTCGGAAGAAGGAACAAAAAGTAGTACAACGTATATTTACCAGACTTATCTCATCTCGGGGCGTTCGTCGTATTGTTCCGCCGATAGTGTCCAAACAGGACCAGATCCCAACGAACTGGGGCTGGCCCTTTTTGTTCGTGGACTGTGATATTTTCCGTGCTTTGTGTTTGTGTGGCTCTGTGTGTTACAGAGAGAGAAAGAGAGTCATCGCACAAAACAGCAAGCAAGACTCTCCAGTCGTCCGAGTGTCCCGGTACATCCAATGGAGAAGAAAAGATTACCTAAACGGCAAGACGTGACATGTTGAGGACAGGATTGAAAAGATTTATCGCACCAAGGATTTTTTTCCCGTCGCTTCGGCAATGTGATAGTTTGGTCGTTTTGTTCTTGTGTGTGTGTCTTACATCGAACAAAAACTTGAAGCATTCTGACTCCCCGTAGAGTTACTTCCCTCTTCCCTGGAGGGATGGTTCGAAGGCTATTGGGTGGACGGGCTACGGGTATCTCAAAATTGATGACTTCAAGACTCGATGAGGGAGAATGTGATGAAACAGGAAGAGGAAAAAGGCGTGCGGAATTTATGATTGTCGATAAAATGTCATTTTCAACCATCTTGAAGCGAATTGGAGTTGGTAAGCTTCCTGGGCTGCAGATTCCATGGTCAGAAAACGGGCGCGAAAACGCTACCAAAGATGCGTCATTCGTCATTCGGTTGAAGAAAAAGGTCCGTCCAGCCGGATTCTGTGTTCGTGTAAATCCCGCTGCTCCCGGTGAAATGAATAATGTGGATGAGAAAATAAAACATAATCCCTCTCCCGATGGCTGCGACGGCTCGGAGGGTCATTGGACACCCGGCTGGACGTTGTCGTAATCTACACCTGACCGAGTTTTGCGGGAGGGGGGAGGGGTAGGTTTCTTGTTTGGAACTTACTGCAGAAGCAGCGTAGTGTAGTGTAGCAAGAAATAAACAAACAACGGACCCGAAAATACGCATTCCTTCCTTGCGAAACCATCTCCCGCTCTTGGGGTTGTCCGCAGTCCGGGGGTTTCTGCTTAATTCGGCAGAAATTTTATGACTTTCGCCGGAAATTGCTAGACCAGCGACATTGAAAGGTTTGCAACCAGTTTCGTGGTGGTGTCCCGTTGGGAACACACAACACCATGGGAAGGGCATTTTGAACCTTTTTTTTCTCTCCACAGAACCATTATTAACTTTTTTGCGCTCTTTAGCAGCTTTATTTTGTTGCGGACGGAAGGCGCACAAGTACAAACAGTTAGCAAGAGTTACCCGTCCACTCGTTCGTTCCTCGTTTGTCCGGGTTTTTTTCCTCCCATCGGCGACAATGTATTACCGTAGGAACTGAATCGTACTGGAGCTGGGAGAGATCATAAAATTTCCATCAGCGTCGAAGACTAGAACCTCGGTAGTCACCGAGTGAGTGGGTCTTTCTTGCTGCTTGCAAACCCCTCCCGGAGGAGATGTGGAGGGAAGCCTTGATACTCGTCCCATGAAGAAGCCAACCACGACCGGTGAAACACCCTCATTGCTAAATCATTTCCCGTGGTTCTCGTTCTCGTGCGTAGAAGCGGCGGAAAAAGGGTTACCTCTGCAAGCTTGGCGTGTCGATGCGATTTAGTACGGTTGGTTTTCTTTGTGGCAGTTTGATGCAGTTACTTGTTACTGTCCGTCGTCCCTTTTTTGTTGCTGCTCGCCTACACTGGTAGAGTTATTTGTCCAGCGAGTACGTCGTTGACCAGGGTTGCACTTAACGTAGCGCGTAAAGGTCGGGACGAGATTTCGTACCTCATTATCTGTTTGTATTATGGGCTACGCATAAAAAAAGGGAAGTCGAATGCGAGACATTTCATTTTGCACCTCATTTATATTTTTAATGTCAAGTTCATTTTGCACCTCATTTATATTTTTAATGTCAAGTTCGTTACGAAAAAGGAGAAAAACTGAAGTCACATTCTTGGAGATGCTCCTAGGAAACGGCACCGACAATGTCGTTAGGACGATTTATATTTATCTCAATATATAACAAGCAGCGTTTCCAGCCCCAATTCCAGCTGCATCTTGGTGCGATGGTGGCAAAAAGCTCGGAAACAATTCAAACGTCCTCGCTTTTATCTAGCATCATCCCCGGCACTGTTAATGATACCATTAGCAAGGACACCTGCCACACCTTGCCGACCATTCATCTTTGATCTGAAGTTATTTCTAGACCGCTCCATTGCATTCACTCCGTATCCGTTGTTCGTCCGCAGGTGTGCTGGCGCTAGCCAAGTGGTGCGAGGCGCTGGAGAGCGCCACCAGCCTCGGTTTGCCGTGGCGAATGCTGAAAGATAAGCTTGCACCCGCCGATAATCCCACTGCCAGTACGGTCGCAACGGTGACGGAAGTCAGCTACCGGAAGACGCTGCATCTACTAGACACGGACTCATTCGTAAGTATCGCAAAAAAGGAAAAAAAGGACTACAAATACCCTGGGATATAGCTAGTAGGTCAATGGTTTAGAGATGCGACTTGAGGCTAGTAAACGTTGAAGAATGTATCTCACTGCGTGATGCGGTAGATTGACGTGCTGCGGTGAAAGGTGGTGGTTAATTTTGTAACATTTCAAACGACGATGTTGCGCTTTTGTGGACATGCAAGAGAGAAAGAAAAGAGAAGGGTTGTTTGTTTCCCGCGAGATCCGGGTTGGGGCTCAAATTTGTAAGGCAAACCCAAGCGCCGTTTGATGCCAGCTGGTACCGGGTCTTCGCCGGTTCCGTCAATCATCGTTACTGCTGCGATGGGGCTGTTGACGTTAATGGTGGTATCATTTCGGTTAACCGAGATCGGGTTATCGCGCCGGCATGAAAACAGGCCGGCTTTTGAAGTGGGTATTGATGTAGAAAGGAATGCGATGAGTCGTGGGATAGCCCCATTTGGGAGTTGGGGCTAGATCGCTGTGGATAGATTAGGATTTTTGGATAAATGATATCTTTAAAATGGTTTGCCGGTATATATTCAAACTTTATGGGGTTTCTGTTAAGAAAATAGAAGTATTTATTTTGTTTATGATTTATTATAGGATACTTGAAACGATTTAGTTAGAAAAAGCTTGTTCAGATAAGTTAAGTGAATATAGAATTATTTTAATTCTCAAGATTAAGAACCGATCAAATCATTTCAAAACATCTGATATATTTTAGGTATTTATTTTTGGGTATTATTGGGTGGTTTGCGCAATAATTTTTATAATTAACTATACTTAAACTCGAAAATCAGCATTAGGTTTGCCCTTGATGGTTGGCATTTTTTCTGGTTTTATGTATACTGGAACCTGTGATATTTTAAGAATGTTTTTTTGTCTAACTCAGAGTATCCCAGACACACGTTTTTTCGGTTTCGTTTACGTTTTCGTAACATTGTCTGCCAAAAGTCTAACACCAATTTGAATAGCTGAAATTATTCAGCTTCACCAATTTGAATCCATTGATTATCTATAAAATGATTAAAAAAAGCAAAGATACAGGAATTAAATTAAGCAATAAATGAAGTTCCCAGTGAAATCTTCAACAGGCATCGAATGACATAATAATTGAGGGTTTTGTTGTGGATGTCGTAACAATGAGTGCGTAATTGTATCATTATTTGTACATTCTACGACCAGCAGAAGCGATCATATCAGTCTATCCTCCCCCCCCCCCCTCGCAAAGGACATAAAAAGTCCTATGCCTACACTGACAGCATAATCATCCGATAGCTTTCCAGGAATAGACGACTTGGACAGTAGAGGGATGGGAATGACTAGCTTTATTACAAATGCCCCCACCAAGAATATAGACAGCGTAGAGTATCATTCCCTCGGTTGACTATACCATTCGCCGGTGTACTACATTCGTGTCAGTGCGTCATGTCACTCGCACACGACACAAAACAAGTCGATCGGTACCGTACCACAAGCTATCGGGTTCCATTTGCAAATGACACTGTACCGCCCCGGGTGCGATTGCTTACATCTTCCCCCCTCCCTCCATACAAACAAACGATACACCAAAACAATTTGGTAGCGTTCCGAAGTGTAATTTCATCTTTCCTTTCTTCATTTCCGGGTGCGTGTTTGCTCGCTGGGCTATCAGAAATCGGCCCAAAACGGTAGCACCTCCGTGGCGGAATCGCTGTACAAAAACAAGAGCAGCCTGGAAGCGATCTTCCGCATACTGGACAAGGACAACTCGGGCCAGATCTCGCTGGAGGAGTTCGGCGAGGCGTGCGAGCTGCTGCGGCGCCACTTCCCGCACAACACGCACGAACAGCTGCTCGACATGTGTCGCATGATGGACATCAACAAGGACGGGCTGGTCGATCTGAACGAGTTCCTGGAAACGTTCCGGCTGTGCGAGAACGCCAAGGAGCAGCTGCTGATGAGCCTCGAGGAGCGCGCGATAGCGGAGAGCAACGGGAACGGGTCGGGCAGTGCGCTGGACACCATTGACCTGCAGCCGTCGGGTCCGGCGGCGGCGGACCAGCAGAAGGGCGGTGGCCTGCCAGACAGGAATGGGAACTGTGCGGCAAAGACTGCCAGGGAGGACTGCCAGGGCAAGACGGATGGGCGCCGGCGGAGTAAGAAGCGTGCGAGCGGCAAGCGGGCCAACAACGGGCCGGAGAACGGGGCGCCGGAAGCGGACGAGGACACAGATGACTACGAAGACTACGAGGCGAACGAGCCGGAGGAGGGCGAGAGCAGGGAGAAGAGCGCCGGCCCAGTGAACGGTACAGTTATAAGCTCATCCAACACTGCCGCTGTCGCTAATAGCACCGCCAACGGTGACACTCACAAGGACACCGTCGTCGCCTAAACGGGGCACGGGGGACGCCCGTTTTGCTTATGAGTGTTTCTTTTCCTATCTCTCTCTTTCTCTGTGTGTATGTGTGGGTGTGTTCGTATGTGTGTGTGTGCGTGTTTGCGTGTATGTGATTCCGATCTCCAAAGTACCTCCTCCAAGTTTGTTGCTGTGTTTCTATCGCTCTCTACCTTCCCATCTCACTGTACACTGTTTGTACCCGGCGTTTAGTACCGTGACTCCAAGTGCGGTGGAACTTGGAAAACAAGTTCCAGGATTCAGAAGGATTTGATCAGTGGAATTGAGCGTTACCTGAGAGAAGGAGAGAGAGAGAGAGAGAGAGGAAGAGGGAAGTGAACGTGAGGTAGAAGAGGTAAAAGGTTTCCCGCACATTCTTCCGGCCCTCGTACGGTTGCCCACCGTTGCACACTTTACAGTTTACAGGCAGCGTGTTTGACCCAGTGGTACTACAACAAGATGAAGCTGTCAAGGAGTTTTGCAACAACAGTGCTGGCTTTGGTTTTGACACATGGCTTCTCATTAAGCTCACCTGTTGGCTTACGGGTTAGCAGCGGTACCGGATCAGGTAGGAGCACACAGAGCTTTAACACAACAATGTTTAAGATTGTAAAAGGGACAGCTACATCTACATCTCAACATCTCGTTGAGTGGTGGATTACTCTGCATAGTGGATTACCCTTTTTCATTCAAACAGTAGGTATGTTCATGCTTTTTACTGTCCTATCCTTGCTTCGTGTTACCTTCATGCTGATTGCACTTTTAGTGTTACGTTACCGTTTACATTAACGACAATCGTACTACAAGTTTTATTGATTGTCTGGTGTAAAACAGTAATGTTTAATCATTGAATCGTTGTAGATCTAAATTGGCTTCTCGCACTTCATCTACAAAATGTCTATTCCTTCTCAGAAGGTTGGCTATTCGCTCTTTGAATCGTGGTTAATATCCTCATCAATGGTCTGATGACTTGTTACAACTTTTTTCATAAATTTAGGAGTGAGGAACTACTTTCAAAAATACTTTTGGCAACAAATTTAATGTATTCAGTTAGGCAATTTTATGTAGAATGTCAAGAATTTGCCTAGAAGTAGGTTAAACTTTTCCCGTCAATCAAAAACTTAAGCTTACTTATAAATAAATGCGTTACTCAGACAGCGTTTTCAGTAAAAAAAACTTTTGTAGTATGAGGAAGAATCCTTCTCTCTGTCAAGTATATGCAAACGAAAACTTTCTACGTTAAATTAAATTCAACGTCCTGCAAGTAAGTTCTTCCATCATGAATGAATGGACCTGAACCGAGCAGCCGTTAACGAACAGACAGACTTATGTATTCGATTTCCTCAAAACTCCCTCAAAACGATAGGAGCAGTATTGAATTTCTCTAACCATGTAATTCAAACTTGAATGCACATAAATGTATTCCATTTTGTAGGGTGTGTTCTTTGGCCAGGTGTGTGCCTGATTTTTGCCGTTACTGGCGATCACTGCCTCCTTTGCACATGTCTTGTTAGTGAAAAGACTCTTTACCTTCGACGCTGAAGTGGAACGAAGCGTCAATCATTGTCAGTGGCGTTAAAGGAAGGATTTCAGAAAAAGTTCTTTTTGCCAAGTGTATTGATGCTTGAAATGTCTTACATATTCACAACCACAATTTTATTTGGAACGTTATGTGGTAGTGTAATGTCCAACCGGAGCTTTAAGAGTGATATTTTCATTTTGTTAAACGAGTGTAAAAAACAGGTTGAAGTATGGATTGATATTGTTCTACTTTATGGCCTTTAATTAAATAAAGCATTGAAATGAATGAACAAGGCATCAGGAATTTAAGGATCGAGCCCTGAAAATGATGTTGTGTTGCGTAAAACAAACCAAGCAAGTAGCAACACAAAGCAAAAATGCACACCTGAGGCATGGAAATGGCACCCAATCTAGCACTTTCTGACAACATCCATTACGGCTAGAGTAATTAACCTGGAGTAGCAAGTGTGTTTGTGTGTATGTATGCTTTGTGATGCCCCATCACTCAACACGTGTGTGCCATGCTGCCAACATCACTAAGCGGAACGGGAAGCGAATAATTGCGATTAGCCAGGGAGTGGAAAGACAAAGACCCACTTAAATCATTCACAAACACACACACACCGTCACACGTTTTCGGAAGGAGGGAGTATGCTCAAGTTTTTGCTTCATTTCCGGCTGTAATCAACTGGATAAATGGCACTTTTTCCTGTTCCAAACCCATGATGTGGGTGCTGGGTGCGTTTGCCGGCGTGGGCGAAAGCGTTATTCATTGCAGCGCCGCGTGGTACATTTTGTAGACCGAGTCGGTCAGGTTTTCCAGCATGTGTACTTGGTGGTTGCTTGGTGCTGTGTAATGGTACTGGTACGCATGCACCTATGCGGGAGAAGCGTTTGCTGATTAGCAGTAGATAGACAAGTGACCATAAAAGCATTACTCCAACGTCGTTAGCCGTTGCGAAACAGGTAAAGTGCTAAATGACTTCAATTAACGCTGGACTGTAAGTAAAAGGACATGCAATAGTTGTGTGCCATACTAGGTGTCATTTGTTCTCACTTTTCTCATTATATTTGGTTACCATTATAGCTCGATGTCACAGAACGTTTCATTAACCTTTCGTGTTTGATTACCGGACTTTTTGCGTATTTTCATTTCATCCATTCAGCTTCATCCCCGACATCAAATCATCGTTCTTCTCGCTCACAACAGAATTGAAAGGCCACTTTCTTGCTTGCCTGTCCCCCCCCCCCTCCTTCTCCATCCCAAACAGTCACAATACTTAATGTGTGCACTTCAGTAGCGTCTCTTACTGCAGGCTACACCGCTGTTCTTCTTAATGTCATTAACGTCAATAATGTGTCACTTTACTTGGCTGCGTGTATGCGAAAGAGCCACTCTCGCTTGCCATCATCATCATCATCATCATCCAAGTCGCCGGCAGCAACACAATAACAATGCCGCCGAGCGTTGTGAAGAAAGCCGTGAACGCCGAAGCTCCTGCTTGCCTCGGGGGTGGCAAGGGCCACGTACCGTCTCGGCATCGGTTTTGATTCTTATACTTTATTATTTCTCATCCATTTTTACTGGCTCGATTCTGGTCGCTCGAATCGTTGGCTGTTTAAATGGCACTGAGTGTGTGAAAGTGTGTGTGTGTGCGTGTGATAAATGTTCATACAGCCATTAGATAAAGATTTTATGCTGGAGAGTAAAAGCAGAAGCGTTGTCATTACGTTGCCTTAGCTTGTCGAACAGTGTGGCATTGTTGGGCTGGTGCTGAAAGGTTAAAATAATGTCTCTGAATTTCGGTGTGCATTATTCGTGCTTCAAGTTTAATTCGATTAGAGAGCATTTATGAAGGAGAGCTTTTGCGTTGGTAGCTTGGGGTGACATTATCATTGCCTTTGACAATGGTTAGAAGCCATTGAGTGCATTTGATATTAATTAAATTCAATGGATGAATTCGTTTGAACGTGGAAAGGACAAATTTCCAAGAAGAGGAACATTCAATATAAAGTGTTCTGTGCTACTATTAACATAATTAATTTTGAAGCTTCTTTTTGAGCATAATTTTGATATAAAAAGCAAACATTATTTTCAAATGTAACGTTTTTAAACAATTAAAATTATATAAAATAACACAATTTTTTACTTTAAAAAATTATTTACAATATATTTTTAAAATTTTCGGAAAGCTTTTCGTTGAGCTTTTTTGCTATGAAGCACCAGGCTTCTCCATCGAGCGCAACAAAAAAGGGGGCTTAATATTTTTATCGCTTCAAAAACAGCTAAAAGGTCACACAAACACACACACACACACACACACACACACACACACACACACACACACACTTCAACCATGCCCAATTCCCTGGATGGATGTTAAAAAAACATTTTACGAAATCGAAATATTGTTCCCTGCACGATCCAATTTTCCTAGGAACGATAAAACCGAAACCAACCCGACCTGGTTGCCCCGTTTTTCATGCACCAAAGTAGTAGATCCACTTCACTTAAGTGTCGTAAAATGCTGCAGGTATTATTTTCTGAGCACTTTCCGTCCTTCACACTTCACACACGCAACAAACTTTCTGTTCCTGGTACAATGACGTAACATCCTATTTGAGCGCGGTTCAGAATATTTTTTGGTTTTTGAAATTCTGAAATACCTTTCTGCCTCGCCTGCTTTTCGTAATCAGAAAGCTGATTACGGTGTGAAAGTTTCCGCTTTGGCCAACGTGTACTACCTGCGCTTTTCTCTTAGCCGGCGGGCTAAGATCAAAGCTCACACAATCACACCAGCGTGCCAAATGGGATTTGTACGGCACGTGCCGAGCGCGCGCGTTGGTGCAGATTCCAAAACTTTGCCTCCAAATGGTTGTGGTTTTTAGATTTTCGCTTTTATCTGACTTTTTGGAAGAATGGAAGGCAAGAATGTGGCCCGTTCCCGGATGGCAAGGGCACGACACATTCCAAAAACCAGTGCAGGCAAAGCAGGAAGTATAGCAGCTGTTGTGAGCTAAAAACGGCCGAAAAAAGAACGCTGAAAAGGAAAGTGAAGAAATAATTTGGTTGGAAGGTTTGGTTTCCTTTTTTTTTTGAATTTTTTCTTTAACGCCAAATAATGTGACAGTGGTGTGAATTGTCCACACGCACACACACATACACACAAGCAAAGGCAAAGAAGTGACACCAAGTGAATGTAAAGTATGCATACAGCGGCGCGGGAAAATAAAATTATTCTCATCCGTTTGGTAGGTTGAATATTGAATCGGAGGTGATTTTTGCTCCCTTTCTTCATACAGATACACTTTCTTTGAAATGAGAAATGAGAAGCAACATCCACTCCCATTAAAGTTCATTATTGCTTAACATAGCAAAAGGTTTTTTTTTTAATTTAAATTAACTGACTCGTGAAGGTGAAAATTAGATGGCAGCTTCATTTCTGGTGACCTTGAATAAGGAGGAACAATTTGGTGCATTTTGTTTCTTTTCTTTCTGACTTCTTTCCTCCATAAATACTCTCGATGATTGCTTTCGTAACAAGTTGAGCTACTTTTTGTGTGTGTTTGCGTGTTTTCTGCTGGTAAATGGGAGTCTACGCTACTACAAAACGACAGACGAGATCAGATAGAAACTTGAAAGGGAAAGAAAAACACGCAAATACGCGAGAAACGCAATGATACATTTCTAAAAGTTTTAAATCTGTTTGTGTCGTTTTCCGGGCGGTAAGGGACTGCTTTCAAGCAGTGTAGAAAGTGTGAGAAAGTCAGGATGAGCTGAGGCCGTGCAAAACAAACAAAAAATCATATCCTATTTCGAATTGAAATTGGGAAAGTGAAACAGATTATGGTTACTGTTTCGGGGTGGGTGCGATAAAAACCCTCCGTCGCCGGAAACGGAAGCTGTTTGTTATCATTAACAAAAGCGCGTTGCCAGAAGAGAAGGGATACGCTGTGCTGTAAATATTTCGCACGACAAGCTTTTCTCAGTTTTTTGTTAATTTTTTCTGGACTCCATTCTCTGCAACGTGAGAGATGGAGATTAATTTTTTCTTTAGCTTTCACACAGCTTTTCTTTAAACGTTTCAAATGCTCAAAAATACAGCGCAAGTCGTACTGGAAAGCATCCGCTTGCGTTATAATCCTTTTTGCCATCTATGCAAGTAAGCTTGGCTGCATTTCTACACGATCTACTTCACATTTCTACGCTCAGTGCACATTCCGCTTGCATTCCAGCGGGCGAAGCAACCCTTCTCGAGCGTGTTTAAGATCCACTGCACCGTGAATGGAAGGCATTTCACTATCGGTAAGCTTCTTACATACCCAATGGTTTTCTTTTTTCGTATTAAATTTCATTTCCTGTCGCACTGGTGTTAACTAATGTGCTCAGAAAGTCCACACTCACACCATATCAATCATCCGCTCGAGAGTAAGTTGCATTATATTCGTGTGATTCTTTTTAACACACACACACATCTTCAGGTTTTAAACTGTGTGAAATTGTGCAAAAAATGTGTAGTTTTATTTCTTTAATTTCCTCCTTCTGTCTCCCGTTTTTTTTATACCAAAAACCGCGTCATTTGGCTTCTGGCTCTTGCAACTGGTTGAACCGCAATTTTATGTCACGGCAGCTCCAGCGATGGCAGAACACTCTCCCAAAGGTCAACGCTGGGCGGAAGAGGTTCGCCCAAGGCCAAGGATTGCATTTGCGTAAACGGTGTATGCATCCGGTGGGTGGTCGGAAAATGCGTGATGCGGGAATTGTGTTTGTTTGTGTGTGTGTGTGCGTGGGGGGATATGCGGTAAGTGAGTGTGCATGGTAGGAATTTTATAGAATTTAAAACTGCAACAGACATGAAACGAATCTCGTGGGAACAAAATGAGTACACCGACGCTTAGATGTTATCGATTCCTATACACGTTTTAAATGTTATCGTATCTGGGAAAGGAAAGTGGCAGACAAATAGAAGGACAGATGATGAAGGAGAAGGAAATGTTGAAGAGAAAATAGAGAGAGATAGAGAGAGAGAGAAAGAGAGAGAGAGAGAGAGTAGAGAGTAGAGAGATAGAGAGAGAGACCGAAAGAATAGTAAGATAAAAAGAAAACCAATATCAAAGTAAAACCAAAGTTTCAAATTAGCTAAAAAAAAGCGCAAAGCGAACTAAAAAAAGGGAAATAACAAACGATAAGACAAAAGTAAACTCCAAACATGGTGTAAGTGTGTTTAATGTCGTTTTAACATAAAGACACATCTCAAATTCAACAAGAAACAAACCCACTCAACCGAAACAGGACGGTTTCCCGGTGTTAGTAGATAAAGCGAGAGAAATACTCTAAGTAACGTTGCGGAAATGAAAGAAAGCTGCTAAAAACTAAAAAAAAACATAACACAAAACTGTGTAAGCCAAAAGAAATGAAATGTTAAACGTAAAACGTATAAAATCATACACAGTAGAAACACATCAACGCAAATTATAAAACCGATAATTAAAGCTAGTAGCAAAACCATATTTAAACTTACTGTAATGGACGAACGAGCACAGTTTAAACAAATCCACTTGCACGAAATTCCCATTTTTTCGATCTTCATATTCCTGATAGTTGGTCTAGCTTATCGCCAAGCATGTAGCGTACTGGTGGTTATACACGAAGTTAGATGAAAGATGAAACGAACGAGAAGAAAAGTTTAGCTAAATTTGCCATTTGCCATTGTACTCCTATATTATAAAAGACGAACACACATCTATATACATATATGTAGCTGTTTTATATCGAATCGCCGTTATATCGAACATTTCCTAATACAAGGATAGAACTAAGTAGTGGAGAAATTTAAGAGAAAAACTAAACGTTACAGAGGATAAGAAAGAGTGGGAAAATTGGGAGTGGTTAAGAGTAGCAAATGCAACTATAAAATCTATAAAACTATTTGTATCAAAGTCAATGCAAAAGCAAAGCGAAAGGTTAAAAGAACGACCGAATAGCTTAACCATTGTTGCTAAATATCATCCTCAAGAATGCCAAAGATGTTACCAACTTTTCTAGCACGATGAAACAAAGCAGAGGGCAGCGGGAAGAAACAAACAACTACGAAATGATAAAATCATTTTTAAGCTTTACTAAACAAAACATGGAAACCAAAACAACAATATCTAAACTCGTAGTAGCAAGTATCTTTATTTAGGTTTTGTATTCCGTTTCGGTTTAAATGTCACTTTGTGCGCGTAAAGTTATGTTACTGCTATGGTTTAGTGTGTACGGGCGACGGTTCTCTTTTATAGTACCATTTATTAGGCACACTGTGTTAACCATTGCTAAATGCTCAGTGGGATGAGCGGGTAAGGGCAGACTCGTGATCAGCGTAACGGAGTCAGTGATTGATAGTGTAATAAAGTACTGATTTTTCTTCGCTCTTGGTTTAATTGTTGATGTACAATAGAGCGTTGATGGAGAGAGAGAGAGAGAGTGAGAAGAATGACAAAGCATGAGAAAATTATCTGGATAGAAAGGTAAGTAAATAGTTTTAAGCATGTTCTTGGCATGGATGATGGAGATAAAAACCAATTTCCCATACCAACATGATATGAATTAAATCTGTTGCGCTACATCAACATTAATTTATCTAATGCCCTCTGTTGGAGTTATTCAACCGTCGGAGAGTGTCATACGGCTTCTAAAACGCAATAAAAGATGATTTATTATTGATGACAACAGAGTGAAGGAGTTCCGTACCGTTCGTCTGATGCGAGAGAAAATAGCAGAATCGGGTGTGACAAAGACTTTTCAGAGATCGAATGCCAAAGAACCATTTTTGGAGACAAAACGCTTCAGGTGGTGATTGAGTTTTCTGCACACCAATTTGTAAAGTATTGATGCACAGGGTGAGAAACAAAGTCAAAGACAAACAAAAAAAATCAATGCATTGCATTTAGTCTCCCGAATTTTTAATACCAACATCCTTTACTGGGGCAATATACTAAAGGCTGACAAAGCTAGAGGCGCTACCATTTAGCACTGGACATTCTGGACCCAGTCGCAGATCTTGCGCACATCGTCGAAGGACGTTCCGACAGGGCAACGGGTGAAGCGAAGGATAGTGGTGCCGATACAGTTCACGTACTCCGAACAGTTGGACGGGTTGCGGATCTTCGCTCCGAGTGGCTTTCCACGGCACAGCATCTGCAGGCTGTTCAGGTTGCTTGGGGGCTGGGGCTGGGGCATGGGCATGGGCACTGGTGGGACGATCGGCAGCGATGGTGGCATGATCGGTTGCGATGGCGGAACGATCGGAAGGGACGGCGGCTGGATCGGTACCGAAGGCACTAGGGGTGGGTTCGGCATGCCAACCGTTCCACAGATGGCCACATCACGCTCTACGCACATCTTGCGGTAAGCATCGAACAGCGTGCCAGCGGGACACTGGAAGTTGATGGCGCCCGTAATCGAGCACTGGTAGAAGCGGCTACAGTCGGCAGTGTTGGACAGCAGAGTCGCGACGGGCTGGTTGATGCACGCCGTCACGGTGTGCTCGATGTTCGCCGGGAGCGCCTTGAGCGAGGAGGTCAGAATGCTCGTCGGGATATCGCCGGGCTCGCAGCGTACCTTGTTGGTGGAGTCACAGGCCAGCGTGCGCGGGTTGAACAGCGTGTTGTCCGGGCAGGTGAATAGAATGGTGCGCCCGGTACGGCACATGAAGAACTGCTTGCAGTTGATCGGGTTTGGCACCAGATCTCCGGTGTTCTTGCAGAGCTGTGGAAAATTAAAATAGAATAAAATGTCTGGGATGAAAAAAACGACCTTCCTAGTTTTGTCATCGATTATTCACTATTACCTGTGCGCTCGCTGCGGCGATCAAAGCCGCGAAAATTAGAAAGCGTTGCATGTTGGTTGACTCCTCCGACTCTGTTGCGTATGATGTTCAGTCGTCCGACAACGAAATATATATATATACATCACAACGAAACTTGAGTCAACATTTGCAAGATATAATTCCAGGTAAGCATATCAAACTGATAAGATAAGAAGATCTCGTTGACATCAATGACCTATCTATTGTTTCGCTATCGACAGTAGATGGCAAGGAACGTGTTTGGACGATTGCTTGAGCCATCATATTTTGGGGAAGATAGCAAAGCTTGTTTCAAAATTTGACAAAGACGATCACATCGTGTTCATTAGTAGTTATCGGTGGACGAGGAACAAAGCGGATGTCACCGACGAGGACGTTATCAGTCGTTTCCCTGACAGAAACAGGAGTATCATTTCCGATATGTTGAACTGCGTAACGCACCTGACAGTTAACGTTGTTGCAGATCTTGCGGAAGTTAGTTGATAGATACAGGTACAAACATTTTAATCACCTGCAGTGGAATTTCCCTCCCTGGACGATCAGGTGCGTTGAGCGGCATGTCCGATGCTGTACCGATACAAGGTACAAGGAATTTTTATGTGGAGGTAAAGCGTAGTAGCAAGATCTTCAAGGACGATTAGTATGTTTAACAGTCAATATACAATGAATATCTTTGTGAAGGTCAATTCAACAATGTTAAAGTAGAAGATTGCAAGAGAGCAAAATTCACCACCGTTAAGAACGCATGCACGTATCGATTGGAAGGAAATTGTATGCAAGTTCTATATCAATCTGTGTTAATTCCCAAGCAGCAAAGCTGCGTAACGAGTAGCAAGTAACGTTTAATGTTAAATATGTAAGAGTGAAGTTAGTTGAAATTGTAAAATAGTTAGCTAGAACCTTCTTTATTATAGCTTTTTATGTTAAAATTAAGATACATTATTAAATTACAAAGGAGAGCTTTATCTAGAGAGAATATTGATAGAGCTTATAAAGTAGATCTTAGCAAAAAACTTGTATTTTGAGTTATTATTTATTTCTATACACTCTTCATTTTTTTTTCATAACACCCTAACCCTGGGGTGACATATTAAGCAATAGAAATGTGTGATTAGTTTCATATTACTTTTGAAATGCTCCTTGCCAGATTTCATTCGATTATAGTGGTTTCTCATAAAGATTCTCATAAAAATCAAGCGTATAAACAGAAAAAGGTAATATCAAAATTTTAAAATTTAATGAAATATGACAACCTACCTAAGAAATATTCCAAAGCAATCCAATCATAATTAATAACACACTAGGTGAAACTAATAATGAAACGTTGTACAGTTCATTTAGTAGAAAATATTGGCAAACAAAACACATTTTGCTTGCAGATTGAGCTACGTTTTTTTAACGGCTTGATTTAAGAACAAAGAAAAGGAAAGAAACGAAAGAAATGATTGCACTTTTCAATACTACGATACCAACTTTTCATTATTT
>SIXB01001178.1:0-45684 GCA_007018985.1 Anopheles bwambae | reverse complement strand
AAAAAAAACGCAAAAATCGATGGAAACTTAAAAGTTTTAACACATTTTCTGATAAAACATGAGTGTAAGATAATGTATGCACATTTTCATGGTCGTTGCACTTATATATCCCTAGATTTTTACCATTTCCCTTAACGTGTCCGTCTTTACCTACCTTCCCCTACCATACTGATTACTTAAATTGATGAACAACTAAGGGTTAGAAGTGATCAATTGTTGCTGGAATTTTTAAAACAAATCCCTTTTTTTGTTTGATTTGAAGACGTATCAGTTTCGTGAATGTTAATTAATGTTCAATTATTACGAAAGTTTCTATTTGAAATAACTATTTTTCTTCTATTTTCGGGGAGCTAGTCACACCATTTAAAAAGAAATACTTATTAAATTGTATATAAAAAGAGTAATCCAAATTAAAAAGAGGAAAAATACAACAAAAGCAATAAACTGATCAGTAAAAAAAGGATAAAAATGGAGCACTTCTATGAAATGTACACACTGGAAAGCAAGCCGAGGAAAATGATAACAAAAAGCCATACATAAGTAAGCTAAGTAACGTTAAACACGTGTAAGAAATGTTAAAAGATGTAAGAAAACAATAAAAAATGAGATCAACACGAAAATTTACGGAAAAGTATCAAATTATGTGTTTTAAATTGGAAAAAGAAAAACGTTTAAACCATTAAACTGCCAATTAACCATAAATAATGAGCACGGGAAAAAAACTGTCGCCAACCAACTGGATGAGAAAAGGGCAAACACTGCTTTACCCCATGTACTGTACATATAAATTACCATGAGGCATAATTAATCCACACATTAAGCCCTGTTCGGGGCAGAAACGCCATTGCTTTCTTTCCTACGAAACGACAATTCCTAGCCCGCCCATACCATTCATCCGATATGTTGGGATTTTGTTTTCCACCGTCGAGTTAACGCAATCGGGTTGCGAGATTTCGGGGCGGGATTGTTCGTTCGCTCGCCTCGTCCATTTCCCGCGGCTGCTGCAGTGTGATTACATTAATTGTTGCCCCCTTCATGATTTTGTTCCTTATTACCCCGCCGAGCGCAAGCCTGCCTGCGCGTAGCTGTGCGAGAGTGTGTGCGTGTTTTTTGCGCATCGTAATTGTCGGTTTATGTGTGTGCGTGTGTGCTCATCCCAACAAATCGGTTAGGAAAAACCCTCATCCCGGCGCCGGCAGTACGATCCTTGCGTGCGTGGCGCAGCTTGTGTACAGAGCGGGAAGCAATAAGCCAGGATAACAAGGGCATCGATTAACGCACGGCACGTAAAGTCAACAGATTCTAGTGGCGTGACTAAGTGGGACAATTTCACGCACCAAATTGTGGCCTTTTGTGGGTAGCTTAGGGCAACGGGGGAAGAAAGTGCTTTCTGTGTGTGTTTGCTCTCTCTGTCTCTCTGTGTCTCTCTCTCGGTCTGAGATTTTTCCACCATTCACTAAAAGGTTGGCTCCTCTCTCTCTCCTGTACGCACCGTTGCTATGGCTCCATGGGTTGCTACGGCTGGATGTGGTAGGGTCGTCCTACACAACCCCTAAATCACTCGCCCCTGTTACCGGTAGCTCATTCATTATCCCAGGTGTCTCACGCCTTTTGCCTGTTCGTGGCATTATTGCATAAGGCCCACAGGCACACACACACATCGCGGCGAGGCAAAAGCCAAAAAGGCACCATTGTGCCCTATTGTGCGTAAAGATACAATAGCAACGAACTGAACAACAACGTTTAACGTTTCTTTGGCGTTGGAGAATGATCCCGAGGGCGCGGCACCGGGCAGCCGGCTGGTTTGATGTGGGATTGCTGCCACTCCAGGGTCCAGGCGTGTCATTGCGAGGCTGTTCCGACGACACCGATGACACCGATTAGGAAAGGGGGATTGATCCTACACGAAGCCTGCCAAAGCTGACGTTTAGGTGAAACGACACGGGCTTTCGGCACCGTTCCGGCTAGTTCTATCGCCGAATGCCTTCCCAACCCCGTTGTTGTGTCTGATCATAAAAAATAGCTACGTTTGTTTTAATACAGCAAACTGCAGATAATTGTCGCTTTTTTCCTCTTCCACTTATTTAATGTCATATTTTGGGCACTTTCTTTGCGCACTTTGAAGTTCAGTGCCTGCACTACTGCCTGCTGTCATCGATCGTCGATCAATCAAAACAGGCTGAGAGTTTGAAATAATGAAACAGGATAATAGTAATCAATTTGAAACGCTGAAAAGCACGTTCGCTTGAGCACAAAGAGGAAGAAGAAGAAAAAAGGATGAAAAGCTGCATTTTCAGTGTTATTGCACAACATTGCAAAGGGGTTAGGGCAGTGTGATTTGAGCAATGTGCAATGTGGACAGTTGAGTGGGAAAGTTTGAAAAGAACTATTTTAACAAGGGGCTCAACAGAGACTGGCGTTGAATGGGATTGATCGATTGTTTTTAATGTTTTAAAAATAAAACACAGTGGGGAATTTCCCCATTATTGATCATGTTCAAAATAATCCATAATTTAGACCATATTGATCGCAGATGCTTATTAAATTCCTGAAATTAGGATCAAATGTTCCTTGCAATGGCAGATAAAAGCTGTAAAAGGAATTTTGCTCGTATTTTTTATAATAAAACTATACATTGTGTTGTCCAATGCCACTGTCGGTCACATGAAAGGCTCCGCCAATTAAATCCTAGAAGTCACAACAACAGCCCCCGGTCCCCCTTATTTTTCGCACGATCCCAAACTCTTTAACAAACCCCCATTAACTGTTTGCCGAAATGAAACGGAAAACTGTCAAATGAAACGAACCGTTCCGGGAGCAGGCGGCACTGCTAAAACGGATCAGCAAAATCAAAGGCACAATTAATGGCACTGCCAGCAATGTGTCGGAAATATAGTGAAAAGTATATGAACCCCAACGTGATTATCCTTTGTCAAGCCGGCAGGACCACCGACCGTAGTGGGAATTTTGAAAGGAGAAACCCAAATCGTCCCAAAAACGTTCCGTATTGCACTTGATGCCAGATGGTTCGCATATGTGCGCCACGGCAACAGCAAACGCGCATCGTTTGAAGATGTGCGATGTGTGCGATGTGGAAGGGTTTTATGGTCAATTTGTGGTTTTAGCACATTGTTAGAGAGGAGTGAGTTATTTTCTCCCTTTGCTTTGTTTGCTTTTGCTTTTTTAAAACAACTAAATCTCTCCGTGATCAAACCTTTTGCTCGTACTTTGAATACGATCATGGGAATCAGGACAGCAAATCGAAACCTTCAGGCCACTCATCCCCAAACCGATCGTGCAGCTCGAAACTCCTTTCGATCAACCCGAACTCCCTATCGTACGAAGTCATCAATTTATTAAACGAAATGAAACAATCTGTGAGGTGAATTAAGCAGTTTCAACAGCAGCAGCAATCCCGGATGGCCGATCTTTTGCAGTGGAATAGCGAGAGCATATATAAAAGAGCATACCGCACATGTGGAGGGGGAGGACTACGGTTACTGCACCTTTCATGATTTGATATATCGGGTGACGTATCGTTAAAAATCAATCAATAAAGCAATCGTATAAATCGTGCACGGTTACGTGAGCTGCGTGCGATGCCTGCCTTAGCTGCGATCACGCATTCCACGGTGGGAACGAGCGATCGGTTTTTCGGGAGTTGCAAGAATTAATTGCAACAGCAAATTGAATTTGAGCACTGTTTTGGTACACCGAAATCAACCTTATGATGTCAGTTGCAGTGCGTGGTGTGTGTTTGCAAATTGCTATTGATAATGTCCTTTAAATGTGGAATGTTTCAACATGTGTCGAGCGATGGAATGAATTACCTTGGAAGAACTTCGAGAGGTTTCGGTACCAAGAAGAAGAGCAGAATGGATTGATCATGGTAATGTAATTTTAATAAACTAAAAATAGTGTTGTTGAGGTATCAGTTTAGCCTCTCTGACTATAATACTATAAGTTTCACGTTGAAGCACTATAATATATCGTTTGAAGACGGTGAGAAGCAATAAAAATGTGGGTAAACCTGTCATCAAACTAACGAAACGACACAAGTTTATTTTTAAATAGATTTTTAAACAAATTTATCAGCACAGAAGAATCACAAATCATGCATAATAATCTTACAGTTTCACCATGTAGATTTTTTTGTTGAGTTAGAATCAGCATTGTTAAGAATGCTAGTCTCGAAAGCCTGTATAAGCCGGCATTTCCACGTAGGAGATCGTTCAAAGATCGTTGATTTGTTCATGATTCAGAATTCTTCAAAGAATATTGACCCTTTTTTGCTATGAGAATCGTTCCATATCCATTGGAAATTGAAATCATGTAATACAATCCAGTGAATTGTTAAACTTCTGTCATACAAACTGCGACCGAAGCTTGTTGATAGCATACACAGCAGAACATGCTAAAGTCAACCCCTAAAAAAGATCATTTACGATCGAAAATCAGAACCAAATAATTCACATCCACATGGTCATAAATTAAACTCAGCTCGCAGAAATGAAATCATCCCGCTGAACTTAACACCAAACACCAATTTTAAACGGTAAATAAATCGAGCACACTTCCACACCAGGTCCAGTTTTGGATGGAAAGACCACAAGACACGCAACTCCCCCCCTGCACACAAGGCGAAAACTCTCATCAAATCAACGGCAGCGTGTATCCCGCGGTGAGGATAAACAGCTATGGCAAATAAAAAAGCAAATTGCTTTACCCAACAGCAGTACACCCGCACACACACACCCGCACTCACACAAACACACATCAGGAGTCCAATATGATTGTCCTGCCCGTGCTGGACCGTGCTGGAACTGGATCCGTTCATATGCGCATCGTCGCCGTTGATGGGAAGTGCAGAAACCGCTGACAACTGCTCTATTCACAGCTTCACCCTCCCTGGGTGAAGGACTTGGGAAAAAATCGAATCCGAGGAAGTCAAACGGAAACGGAAGTCAGTAATCGATGTGGTGAGTAAGAGGGAAGGGGATCGAACGAATTAAGACGGGAGGGGAAGCGAAGCGGTACAAGCAAGCAATAAAAAATCTCATCCACATCATGTGCACCAAACCGGACCGGCATAGGATGGACCCCGGTTGTAGCGAATAGCAAACGGGCGATGTAATAAAATTTCCCTTTGTCATCATACAAACTAATGACTTTGGGCACGCCTCTGAAAGTTTGGAAGCGAGCGTGGAAAACTCTCGCATCGTGCAGCCCTGTGTCTGATGTTATTTTGGGTGTGTATGTGTGTGTGTGTGTGTTTGGCTGGGAGAATCGTCCTGGGGAAGCGATACGTTTCCTTCGGTTTTGAAGATGATCGAACGGCGGGTCTGCAGTCCAAGGCGGGTTCATTTTCACGTTGGTTGTGTCGCATTTTTGCTTGGTACAAAAAAAGGTACAATATATCATTTTAGTGAAATTATATTGAAAATGTTGTGAAAAAGACGTTTACTTTAGCTCGTTTTTATATTGCAGCCTTGTTTAGATTCGGTATAATGTTGATAACATTATTTATTTTATAAAATTACATGAATAATTTGTTATTATCATGTTTATAATAGTTGTTATGCTTCGTTTTTCATCGTTTTGTAGCTTCTTTTTGTAAAATTAAGATTAAAATTACTACCTCGAGTTGTCTAGTTTATTCGTCTTGTTTATTTTCTAGTACTTTATTACAGTCTTTCCATGAGTTACGCGAATTATGCGTTCCGGAGACGTTTGAGTATTTCAAATAGCATATTTTCAACCAAAATATTTGACATATGAACTGACAACATTAAAAAATTGCGTAACTCTAATTCACGTAACTCGAGTGTTGCGTAACTTGGGGAAAGACTGTACTACTATCTCTTAGTCATTACCTGATTGTTACACTTTGGAATATTATTTAAATATTTTACTGTACTAATTCCCACAACCGTTTAATGATCGTTGAATCTTTTCCTTACAATATGTTGTAAATGGAGTGAAACAGCCACTATTAACATACTAGGTTGCTCTTGACTCTTACACATGACGAGGTGGCCGAGAGGTTAAGGCGTTGGACTGCTAATCCAATGTGCTCTGCACGCGTGGGTTCGAATCCCATCCTCGTCGAGCAGGAATGATATAAGAGAGAGTTTTTCTCTCCCTTTCACACTCTGTTTAATGATGTTTTAAGTGTTTCTTTTACCTAAATGAATGAAAAGCTTGTTGGTATTATCGTGATGTGAGATCTATTGCTGCTGCTATATCAATTATAATTGTCAAGAAAATAGCATATTTTTATAATAATGCAAAATTATTTTTATTTATAGTTTATTAATCATCATGTTTATTAATTTAGTTATTTACTAGTTGTTCATTATTTCTATTGTTTGATCATTCAACTCAAATGACTGAGAAATCATTACAGTCATTTAACAGTTTCTTTCAATGAAATCAATATTTTTATTACAAAATCTACATAGCGTTTTAACGATCACATTATGCAAGAAATATTAAACTCGGCACATAAATCATTCCATCACAGCTTATCAGAACTACCTGACAACATTCCTGCAGTGAAAAAAAACAAACAAACATCAAAGCACCGACCGATCGACCGACCGACCGGGTTCAGAATCGTTTGTTGGCTCGTGAGCATGATTAGCGAATGGCGACAGCATTAACAATTAATTCATTCAAACTAAATTCGAAATTCCTCGTGGCAGCTTGGATTTGTACGGTAGCAGGCATTAGAAGGCTAGCAAGGTATCATCCGCAATAGCTTAGCATCGCGACAAGCCTCGATTCATTCACGGTAATTAAACAATTCATTCCGCTGACGTTTGGTGAATGCTAATTGGTACATCGGCGTTCAAGCGTTTGGTCATTTTTGTCAATGAGATAGAAAATGTGCTGTTTGTGCGGTTTTTATTTTCGGTCTTCCTTCTTCTTCATTTTGAGTGGGTGTGTGTGTAGCGACCGGAATGATTGTCGACGGATAATTCGCTCCCCGGTAGATGATCGATGGAATTCTAAGTAGGTATCCGCACCTTCAAATTTGCTGCGAAACAGTCAATCTTAAGCCATTGGACAGAACGAAATGTCCACGATCCGAGACTTGTTGGGAGCAGAAGGAAAACAGAAACCGATTGCAAACGTCGTCGCAATGTCTGGCCATGGTTCCGAAGCTTGAGTGCTGACGAGTTGCTGAGTACAGTGGGAAAAATGCACTGCTAATGGAAAGGACAGGAAAAGGGGAAAAGGCAAACAAAACGGCCATCATGTATATAAGCAGTTCGCCCCACGGAATACGGGGCACTGGACACGTTTCGACCACAAACATACACGGAGGTCCTAATCTTGTCCAGACATTTTTCGTTGTAATTTGGACAATAATGGTCACCTGATCGGGCCGACACGATACTTAGCGTGCGGTTCGGCGCAACACAAAGCGATGGGCGTTGGTGCGTGAGTTGGAAATGAAATTAATTATTTTCGGTTTGACAGATTGCTAAAAGGATGGGCAAGTCTGTAATCGGAAAACGGTTGGCAATGGGAATTATATTTTAATTTTAATATATTTTTCCCCTATAGATTTGTTAGCAAAATTGCAACTATAGCTGTTTTGACTGTTATTTTCTTTTTGAATGTCATGTTAACTGTTTGCATTCAAAAATATCGACTCATAATAAGAAATTGCGTTATATAGTGAAGGGTAATTTACGGACAGTTTGCAAGGCTGTGAAATTGAAGAAAAAGGTAGAGTTTTTAGTGCTATTTTATTTATTTTTGAAGGAGAGACTTATGATTCGAGTCTGCTTTTCTTAACATTGCTAGCAATAAGTCATTATTGCTAAATTTTGGCATTTTGACAGTTTGCACTAATATTAATATCAATAATTTTAAAACTGTGAATCGTTTTTTATTCTAAAACATAGAAATCATGAAAAATTCTCTACAAATTTGTGTAAACTTGACCATTTTTGTGACAATAAAAGAGAGTTAAAAAGTCTGTAATTTCAATGTTTTTAGAAAAAAAGTTGAAATATTATAAGAGCTGATAAAATTGTGTATACTTCAATATGCATACTAGCTTAAAATATTTCATTTTATCTTTCAAAAATGGCATATATAATATATTACTAAATAGTATGCATAAAATTCTAGCTTACGTGACTTGAATTAATACATGTTAAGCTAGGTGGTTCCAGAAACCAACTAAAACATTTTACATTGAAGCTTTAGGAGCAAAACTGGTATAGATGCCACCTTAGAGGTTAAAAATGAGGGAATTCGTTAAAAATGGAAAACTTTCAGACAAAAATTGAAGAGAAAATAGGCAAATTTTCGCGCCCACAGTTGTTAACTAAATAAGATCTGCGCTTAATCGAAATTTGTTGTGTCTGATGTAGTTCAGTTATTAAAATAATTCCAAACATTTGTCTATATCAGGTGTCCTATAAATTCTCGCTGAAGTTAACAAAATATGTCAAAAAACAGCAATTGATTAGAATTAATCTTAGAATACGATTTTATCTTGGTTGTATGCGATGATTAGCAAAAGGTTAAACAAAGATGAATAAAATAATGTACAGTCTGTTACCGATGTTCGCGATTTTCGACATACGATAATTCGGAGATACGCTATTTTTCTAAATTTGATACATCATCTGTTAAATCAGTACCATTTGTTTTGAGAATTGTCAAATGCATAATAAATTGCTTTTCAGCCAAATCTATTTGAATCACTTAAAATCCAGAAATATCAAAATTTTCTCTAATGAATCGTTTGAATAAATTAATGAATGAATTGAACAAATGGTTAAGTACATAAAATTACTATATTTAATCGAATATGCCCATGTATTTTAGATGAAAAAATGTTATATTCGACATTGTACGCGGACTCCTCAGTGACACATAGACTGTGTACCTCGGGAGCAGACTATATTTGCTCGTAACTAATATTTTACACAATTCCATGAAGATTCAGTATTGAATGCTCGACTCTATAAATAAAAAAAAAGATTTTAAATGTTCTACCACGCTTCTCTAAGTAAATGCAATACTTCTGCAATATAGTAATGCGGAATTTGAAAACGAAACACAACTAAAGTGCTACAATGAAAAAACGAGAACACACAAATGCTACCATAAAACGTTAGTGACTGACTTTGCTTGCTTGCTTGCTTGCTTGCTTGCGTTAGCACAATTTCCCAAACTGACCGCCCAGTTTTTCGCAACCTTTCCCCCAAGTGCATCACAAGAAAGTGGACCAAACACCAGATCAGACCTGCTTTTTTATCGTTCCGTTGCCATAAAAAAAGGGGCGAATGGAGCATCACCCCAGACAGATGCTGCTCTGCAACACCCACTAATGGAAAGCATATTTTGTGCTGTGTGCATGGTGGTGGTTGTTATGAAAGTAACAAAATGTAGCAACAATAGAATGGTCAGGAGAAAACGCTTTGGTGGGATGTTCCCTGGCGGGCAAAATGTGCGGGTTGTGTTGAGTTTATTGTTTGTGTGGAGTTTGTGGTAGTATGTTTAGCGATTACTAAGAAACAGTAGAGAAGCTTTGTTGCGAATGTTTTACAAATTGATAGATGGAATAATTTATAAATGCTAATTCACCATTAACCGAAAACGTATGAAATCATAAATTATTACAACCAACAAAGGTGGTAGGGGGGCAAAAAAATGACGAAAGAATGCAAATTTCACTGCTCGCTTGCTCGGTCGTGATTGACGGATGTTTCTAATTGTGATGGCACATCCACTCAGCCACTCTTACAAAGCTCACTCTACCACAAACTAACGGCAATAATAGAAAGGATGTTTCCATTTTTCGCTTCGCACAAAAACACACACACACACACACACACACACACACGGTTGCTACGGTTGGAAAAGCGCAACGAAATGAGACTAAAGTGTCCCGAGAAAAACCCGTTCCCGTTAACAAACGGCGTGGCGAAGTGTCACTCAACAGCAAACGGGGAAAATGAACTTGTCAACCGGCGTGCCATTTAGCGCCGAAGCTGATTGTTACACTGATTTTGTTTAGTTGATTGACTATCATATCCTTTGCTGAAGGACTCCATGGGGAATTATGACCGGAAAGGTATGTCGGAGGGTTCGTTTGAATGGAGGAAAACGTAGCTAAAATATGTAACTGTAAAATATGAATATGAATTGATAAACAAATAGAACAAAACTTTAAAAATGTTGCTCTGTAAAAGATAAAGTAATGAAAATGCAATTATGTAAAGATTAAAAAAAGAAAAAGTAATGAATGAAACAAATCAAAATAGCTAAAAAGTAAATTTACAAATACAAAACACTTTATGGTAATTGCTGTAAACTAAAGAAGAAAAACGTTCAAGTATGCAATGCGAAAGTAACGCACAAGTAAAAAAGATGATCCCGTGATGGATCAAACTCATACTCATTATCATCACCATCATCATAATCGTTCTCTATCATGTCCTTGATTATGCTCGGCATTACATGTTATCCAAAAGAGAGGAAAAAAAAACCAAAACAACCCAGACAAACCCAACAAAAAAGGGGGAAAACTCGAAGGAAACTCGAAGGACCGATCGGCGAATCTTGCCAGCGACGAACGTCGGTCGTTGGGCGCATTGGTGCACCGTGTCGCTGCGGCGGAAGCGGGGACCGTATGCGCGCGGTATGCTTCTCTAATTCATTTATCGTGTTATAATTTTTGAGAGGCGGAACCAACATGGAATGATATTCGCTATGCTTCGCGACGTGCCAAAGGGAGTGTAGATGATTAATATTTATTCCCTTTTCGCCATTGCCTTGGGCGGAGGCCAAACGGTTCTGGAGGGACGGGCGGGTACTGGGCTAACCGGGGTATGCTAAGTAGGAAAATCGGTGCTTAAAACTACGGGATATTTGACACAACGTTTGAAGCGGTTAGTTGTGGGTAAGTTTAGGTAAATTAAGTTTTTTTGTTACATAAAACGGTTCATTTCATATGGAAAGTACACTACTACTACTTACAAGTTGCTATGTTTCTATAGAAAATAATAATTTCATGTTGTTTAGCAGAGAAAATTCCTTCTCATTACCCACTGTGCAGCCCGAGCCACTACCTCTTTGCAAATCATCAACGAACAACACCATTTTGTGGCACGATTTCGCTCGTTTCGGTTCGTTTCCGTACTCACAAATCACTTCACAAACAAATAGAAACTGAACAGCAAGCATCCTTCCTTGCTCGATGATTTGTTTTGCTGCCGTTGTTGAAATACTGTGTGTGTGAGTGAGTTCTCTTCTTCACTTGTCCATAATTTGCAGCTAGATCCTCCTACCATCCTCAGCAAATCTCCCTAACGCGCAAAACGTTTGCTCAAAACGATGAGTTTCGCATAATTATTGCCCGTCAGCCATGTACATCATCATCATCATCCTCATCGTCGTCGTCGTTGTGGCTGTTGCTGTTGTTGTTGCCATCGTAAGCAAAAGTAGCGAACAGTTTTGCAACAGTACTGCAAACCACAATAAAGAGGATAATGCTTCTCATCCCGCGGGTTTAGCGAGTGACATGATAAATCGAAAACCATCACCATACTCCACCATCCAGCGGAAGAGTTCCGGACGATTACGGTAGTGCGGCCGTAAAATGGTGCGCATTTCCGCCAACGGTGGTTGTTTTGCTAACTGCTGGCCGTGGGGATGGAGCTGTGTGATCGGTAGTGAAGGAAGTTTATGAATAATGTAGTGATGGTATAAGTGGAAAAGGAAATGTTTTTCTAGTCACTGCGCTGGATCGATTTGGTTGTATTTGTGGAATAAGTTTATAGTCCGTTTAGTATAATATTTTACAGTATAGTTTGGTTTAGTTTGTGTATTCATCGTTGAAGAAACTAGATAGCATTAACACAACAAGGTGCTATTTGATTAATGTGGTTGACTAAAAGAAAAAAAAAGATCCAAGTAGTCGTTGAAAAATTGTATAGCGATATCGTCCTGATCACGAGATCTCTAGTGATCATACATTTGATGCTTAAGGTTCTATTCCTATTTTGAGTGACTCTTTTTGTGACTTGCAATTCTTTTTACAACTTATTAGCACATAAAGTCTTCAATTTAAGTCATTCGTGATACTGATACACTTGGAATGATACCACTTTGTGGCGGATTAATACGAGTGGAGTATCTAAGCGATCACACGAATGGAGTAGTGATGGGAATAATTAAGTTTGGAATCGATTCCGGCAAGCTTCGCAGTTTGCTGGAATCGATTCCGGATATTAGGTCGGGAATCATTTTCCGGAATCGATTCCGGAATCGGCTCCGGAATCGGAATCGGGTCCGGAATCGGCACCGGCTCTGGAATTCTAATTGGCTCGATTCCGGAATCGAAATCGGCTTCGAAATCAGAATCGGCTTTGAAACGGAGTCGGTTTGAACATATTCATAAGAATAGGCGTTTGAGTCCAATGATGCTACGTATTTATAGCCGCAAAGAATCAAAATGAATTTGTATACGATCCATTCTCATGGAGATTCCCGGACTGATTTCGCTTCTGAAACTTCTTATTTGAATTCAAGAACTGATTCTCATTCCGTAGCAAATTCCATTTCTGGAGTCAATCCTGATTCCCTCACCGAACCAAATTCGAAGGTCGATTCCGATTCCGGAGCCAATTCCGGAATCGGCGCTGGAGACAACTTCAGAATCGGCTCCGGAATTGGCTCCGGAATCGAGTCCGGAATCGATTCCAGCATTGGAATCGGCTCCGGATTTGTTTGCTAACACGAAATTGGAATCTGGTAGGTCCGATTTCGAGCTCCCACCACTAGAATGAAGTCCTTCTGTTGTGTCGAGCGACAAGTTTTATGAGGAATTCGAAACCAGAAAAGGATTGAGAATCAAAATAAATTGGGAGCGCTTGGTGGGTTCCTTGTCTCGGGGTTCTTGAAGCTTCGGGGCCGCTTAGTTTGCGTAATGCCGCACTTGGTTGGTGGCAATTTCGCACTATTCTGCACAGTTTCATAGCTAACAATCCAGCACAATGTGAAGGACCAGATAAACTCTTTACACATTTAACATTTAATGCCACTGAAGGGGCAATACAATCTTACAAAATTACCTATAAATAGAAAACAAATCGATCTGTTTCTGTTGATGGTTTATTCACTACATACACTGCTAACATAACTTTATATGTATATATTTATAATTCCATATGTATAGATTGATATGTTTTACTCAACTACGATAACAATGGCCCTAATGATTTCCTTTCGTATGCTTTTTTGTTCGTTTACGCAGTAGCTTAACCAGAATGCGATCCGTGCTAGAAGAGGGATTCGAGTAAAGTAAATGAGGGAGAGTAAAGAAACTCGCTAGAGTTTGGATATCGCGGGCAAAGGTTTCTGCGCTGCATACCTCGTACCTATCAAACTACCACTACATGTATTATTGCATACCGCTCTATAGCCTAAGTGTAATGGTTCGTATTATTTCTGTCACAGTACGTAATGGTGATCGTGATGGGATTTTTCGCTTTCGAGTTTGACGGAGTTAGAAGAAGAAGAAGAAAAAAAACAGGAAGATATATTACAATAATAACGAGAAAGAGTGTTAAGGGAGAAAGAAACATAGTCAACCAAATACAGTGAATGACAAAATGGCATTAAATTGATCACAATTCACAAAACAATTACTCCACAAAGCGAGTGCTTAAGCAACCAAATGTTGCAACAAAGCAAAAAGAAACGGTACACACGTAACAAATTTAACAAAAACATATCCAAACAATCTCTCTCCTTCTGTCTCTTTCTCGCACACAAATTCACTAAGGAGTCAACAGTTCTTTAAGCGTTTTAAGTTAAAAGAAAGATGATTTTTACGTCTGTAAAACCCGTCGCTACCAACCTCCCATCACGACATATTCGTCGCTTCATACACCATCATACCTATTTGTTCTAATGCACCAATTGATTCACGTTTAATCGGGAAAGGTAGAGGGAGTTAGGAAACATAAAGCAAAATGCGAACAACAAAACCGGACAAAAAGATTGGAATGTTCCGATAAGGATTATTTTACCACACATCCATTGGAAGCGATCGGCACACGGACGCTGCGATTTGAAGCGTTTTCAGCGTTAGTGGTTTTAACGGATTAAAAGTAAATATAAATTAAACTATCTGTTTGTAGGTGTAGGATAAATCTGTTATTTTTTCTTCTCTTCCGTATTGTTAACATGCGCTCGTTGCACTGCGTAGAACGGATTGATAATGGAATATAACAGTTTTACGATCACTTTTTAACGATTCGGGGGAGATTCTGTTCTGGGAGATGATCGTTAATGGAATCTCTTCAATCACAACGGAAAACCAGAAAACAGTACAGTACAGAAGGAATAGATAATGTGTATGTGTGTTTCTGTGTATGACCTTACTTAAAGGAGTACCGTACAATTACTATAACAAATTACAATTCACTTTCCTCTTTGCTTGGCTTCGCGTTTGCAAAACAAAATGTTACATGCTTCTGCTTTACAACAAAACAAAAATTAACCAAAAAAAAAACCACGCAACGCGTCTCATTGGACACTTTCAGGATCGGCCCGGAGCTCGGGACGATCAGCGTACTGCGTGTAGACGGTCGAATTTTGGGGCTGCGTTGCTTCACAAACGTACTGCACTAGCAGCGATCAGCTGGCCGGGGTATGCAGGACTTTACTTCTTTAGCGGATCGAACGTATCCAGCACATCGTCGGAGCTAAAGAAACCGTTCTTGGTCGTCTGTTTGGTGGATGAGATAGGAAAGCAGAAAGATCGTGTTAGCTATCTTGTAGTTGTACGCTTTTTGTTGGTTAAACTATATTGCTAACGAAACACGCACACACGACATGTTTGATCATAAACATGTTTGAACATAAAACACTCGAGAAGACGGATGAACAGTGGACGTGGACAGTAGGACAACACTGTGACGATGAACAGCGATCGAGACAACTCAGCACAACAGCACAAACAATGATCATAAACAAAACTTTTGTGTTAGACAGACTGGTATTAGAAGGAGCCAACAGAAGCCAACTGATGTGAAAAGCTTCAACCCAACATGGACATTATCATTACTACAACAATCTTTGTTAGACAGCCAAAACGACAACGAATGCTACGATACAGACGACGATCGAGAACAGTGTTAAGACAACGATGCGCAGCGATCACCGCTTGTTACCTTCATCTCGGGCTGCAGCAGCGCGGGCCCACCGGCCCGGCGCAACCGAGCGCCACCACTGTTAGCATCAACGACGCTACCGCCACCGATGGATTTGAGCGACCCGAGCGATGGTTTGTGGAGCGAACGGTCCTGCAGCAACGAGGACTGGCGCTTCACGTTGCGACTGTTGGCGCTTAAATCTCTCTTGAACTCGTTAAAAGCCGATAAAGCAAAATCTTCAAACAGTGCCTCGGAAGCGCCGGCCAGCTCGTGCGCCTGACCGGATGTGCATGCGATGACGGATGAATTGGGGTTAGTAGTACCGGTGCTGTCGGATGCAAGGGCCGCCGGGGCCGTCTTGTTAGCACTGTGCGTCACCTCGCACTCATCCGCCGCATCGAACGACGCGGAGTGTGTGACCGTACCGGTGTTAGTGGTTAACCGTTCCTTGTCGCCCGTCGCGTTCTTGAACACGTCGTACGCGGCGGCCTTGTGCTGCACGGCCGCCAGCGGATTGCTGCGAATGGCCGCGGCGAAGGGATTCAATTTTGAGGCCAAATTAGCAGCGGTAGTTCCTGTGCTGCTGGTGGTGGTGGTGGTGGTGCTTCCCTGCAATGTGCTTGCACCATTGCACCCATCACCGTAGGCAAGGATCGAATCGAGATGGTAGGAATTTTTGCTCAAAACGTTCACCTCTTGCGAGAACGGACCGAAGCCTGATTGGGTGCTGGCCGAGCTGTTGGCAAAGGAGGAACTGTCCTCCAATGCTGCTGTCTGGGAGTCCTGTCCGGGGAGTTAGTAAAGGAACGTTAGCGAGTAGTTACGCTGGAATAGGGGGGAGAATTTTTGTACGTGTTCCTGTCGCAATGCAACTCGGCGGTACGTTCCGTAGCTTTTTCCTACAAAAAATGAAGACAATCGGCGCGAAAGCACCCGACACTTACATCATTGCCCTGCGGATTGAATGGGGCCGATCCGAACAAGTCCTGATATGCGCTCGTACCATTGGTGGTTCCATTAGTCTGTGGTACTGTTCGCCGTGGTGCCGACTTTGCCGGTGGAGGAGCCACTACAAATAGAATACGATAATGTAAAAATCAAACTAAGGCTCCACCTTTTTCAAGCTCAGTGGCGAGTTTAACGGTAAGCGGACTGGGCGGTCGCTAAGGGCCTGTCAGTTTGGGAGCCTCGTGGATGGTTAGTCTTGCATATATAATAGTTGGGAGAGTAGTCCCGTGAGGAGCCCCGTGGACAACTGAACCGTGAGGACAACTGAACCCATCCATGTACAGGAGGCCTCGACTCTTCGTATCGCTTAGGGTCTCCGACACCCTAAACCCGCCACTGCACAAACTGTGATCACACTTACACATTGGAGGAGGGCTGTTCGGAGCACCGAAACCATTGGTGACGGCACCGTTACCGTTGGTGAAACCATTGTTGTGCCCATTGTTGGTGACGCTGCCAAAGAGCTGCTGGCCAAGGGTGGCACTGGTTGGCTTCGGCGGCTCGAAACCGAACAGATCGTTGCTGATCTTGTTACCACCGCCCGTAGAGATGCTGTTGTCGGTGTCGGGCGCCCGAGGATCAAAATCACTGTCCGAGTCGGAGTTGAGCAGCAATCCCTCGAGCTTGGTGCCGACCGATGGCTTGAACGCTTCCAGCGTGTTGTTGATCTGGAGGAGAATTAACAAGGTTGTGGTTATGATTGTAATTACTGATGATCTTCAGGCGATCATCGTCTTACCTGATTCTGAATACCGTTTCTCGGAGGTACGATCGGTGCAAAGTGTTTTGGTGACGTTTCGATCAACAGCTGATCATCATTGTTCGGTAACGAGACATCGATTCCTAAAAATAACAGCAATTAACATTAAATTCTGCAACTCTGACTTGTGGAACTCCTAATCATACCCAAGTCTGGCATCTTGGTGCCATTCACATTGTGGTTGTTGCTGTTAATGTTGTTATTATTGCTGGTGTAGTTATTATGGCCATCGACACCATTCTCAAGCGCCGGCACATCGCAAATATCCCGAATGCCCATCTTCAGCAGCAGCTTGTCCAGGTCCGATTTCGAGACCAGCTCGGATAGATCGCGCAGCCGTTGTCGGTAGGCGGCGATCGTGTGTTCCAGCTGCTTCTTCTGCGCCAGCAGTTTGACCGACTCGAGCGATTTGCCACTGTCGCTAACGTAGCGCCTGGGAATTTAGAAAGGCATTGAGTTGGCAAAAGGAGAATGTGTTTCATTGCAAGAATTTGTACTCACCTGTAGGCAAGATCGAATGCCTGCCCGATCGTCAGCGTAATGTCCGACGCTAGCTTGTTGGAGATGAACACGAAACACTCGTGCCGATCCTCGGTACCGTTGCTGGTGGTCGAGTTGTTGGAGCTGTTCGTATCATCGCCGGAAGAGGCGATAGAGGACGTCGGCGTTGCACCCGTGCCCGTTTTAGCGATGAAGCTGAAGAACTTCTTCACGCCCTTCTCGTCCGCACAGTAGGATATTTTGTGCAGCGGAAACTGGTGCATAATGGTCAGCGATCGCGGTTCCTGCAGAATTGATCAAGAAGCGGGTAGTGCAGCAGTTTAGTTTACCAGTCTAAGGGGGTGGGGTTTGCCGTTAAGATTTCATTCCCTGCACCACCACCACCTACCTGTATTGCTACGCCGTCCACACTGATGGTGATTTCGACCTTTTTTGTCTTTACATTGCCACCGCCCTCGGCTTTCTTCATCTGCTGTGTGAACTGCAGCCTCCGGATGGCTTCCTTGACGACCTCGATGCCCTTCGGCTGCTCCACAGGAGTACTGCCGAGGTACTGCAAACAGAACAGAAAACAGTCAGTTGGAAGGTAGTTGCAGCCACATAAAGGCGTTCCACTTACTTTGACTAGATAGGCGACGTGCCCGTTGACGAGCACGTCTGGCGCGTGCAACCAGTTGCGGCCGTTTTTTGTGTTCTTGGCATCGTTTCCATTTTGGTTGGAGTTGGAGTTCTGCTTGTTCCAGAACATCAGCGTAGAAGCCATGGTGGATTGGGGGCAGGGGGCAGGGGCACCGTTTGCGCGTTCGTTGCGGGTTGTGTTTCCTCCGGAGTGGAACCGACAGGCCGTGGACCTTCCCTGCTGCGCACTAGAAGCTAATACCCCAGAACAGGCCCGTTCACTGTCCGCCGCGACACTGATCTCTGCAATGAGGCACAAGCGTAAAGGGAAGTTAAACGGGACTGTGACTGCTGGTTCTGTTGTTCTTGTTATTGTTGTTGTTCCGTAATTAGCTACAGCATGATAAGCAATAACCACACAATGACGACACTTATGTATGCAAGATTGCGTGCGTATATCGGGACTTCGGGGAGGAAAGAACGCAGTACGCGTGGAGTGCTGCAACAAAGTGCCCTTAGCTTGGAACGTCATCCCCGCCACTCTGTTCTGCTGGCTCTTCCAGCACAGCGCAGCGGAGGCTGTGACTTCGTTTCCTATTGCGATAAAAAAAACCACACTATCGCAACTGGAAGCGCCAGTCGTCGCGACCGACTTGGGCGTTCAACGGCAATCGAACAGGACTCAAATTACAACCCATTACTTCGTAAACAACCGGGCCGCAGCAGCAGCAGCATCACGATGTTGGTGCGTCATAGTGTTTTTAGTCTTCTCTATTCCCTTCCCCCCCCCCTCCGCTTGAGGCACCAACGATCGAGACCGATCGATCGTATTACCGCTCTGCCGGATGTCATCAATTGTTGCGGGTTCTGGTTTTTGTTCTCAAGGCTTTTTGTGCTGCTTTTTGCTTGTGCGATGGTGCGGTATTTAACCATTCTGATCGCGGCCTGAAACGATAAGTTTTACATCCTCCCCGATGCGCGCATGTTAATGAGGCGTCTGTCCGGGGAGTTGGGAAAATCCACGTACCAGTAGTGGGGCTGTTTCTTGTCGTTACTGTTGTGATAAGACACGTTGCCTGCTGGTTAGAATTGCTTAGATGCGTAAGAAAAAACGTGGTAATTGGAAGCGGCTAAGACAACGGAAATAAATGCATGATCATTCTAAGTGATCTTCGCACAAAAGGAATCATAATTGCATGAAGATTGTGAAGATTCTACTCGGAGTTAAATTGTAGATTGAAGCAGGCAAGCTACTGAACCATTAAATGATCAAAACAAAGTCCACCAAGACCGCAACCTACGTCAAGATCAATCATTGATCATCTTGGATCGTACCGTGCACTGATCAAATATACCTTGTATCTCCACGTTTTACAATGTACACAACTTTCAGCTGTCATTTCAACAGAGAACCATTCTACCTTTTAGCTCTATCACACTTTACTATGCAGCTCATTCCTTTGCTCAATAACTTCCTTTATGAGCACAGTGCCCTCGCGCTTACAAGCGGTCGAGGGAAGGCGTTTGTGTTTTTGTCTGCTTGTCTTGTCACAGTCTGTGGTACAGAGGAGCATGCACGTCATCAATACTACGCACGTCTCCAGCAAAGTGCGCGATAAAATAAAACAGTTACTTTTGAAAGGTAAAGATCTTCACCCTTGGGTAATAACGGCTAGAAAGGGTGACAACAAAACCGACGAGGGTGTGCCTTGGTGGTAAGATCTTCCGCAAGTTATGTTATGTTTGATGCATGTGTTACTAAACAAAATCTTTCCTTGTTCAATTTATCAGTATGTAGGCTTTTATGGATCGCAAAAAGTCAGATAATAACCGCAGCTTGGATTTGCATTACATGATTTATTTATTATTTTTATGACATGAAAATGATTAAATAGTTTTCAAAACAAAGGGATATTACCACCATCGAACAATAATGTAACAATCATCAACGAATATAAATCCATTTTGCCATACACCCAAAGAAATGCGTCCAATCGTCAGCATTACTTCAACCCGCGGCGAATGGTCACGGTCATCAAATTAACTGTGGCCGAACGAAGACGAATGCCGCACGATGTTGCAACAGCCCGCGAGTGCATTTGGCAAGCAGAGCTGACTAACGAAACTCGAGCACCATATAGCGGTTACCTCAATTCCGGTGCATTTTCCACCCACCCGGGCACTCGTTTGGCATTGGATTTCACCTCTCGTTCAGAGATGGTGGCCGAAAAGTCCGTACCAAAACTGGGGGAGAACCGAGTGGAATGCAGGTTATGACAGCAGTTTGTGGGCAAACCGTACAGCGCTACCGTTTCGGCTCAAGGTTACCGTGGGGGGACCGAAACACCGATTGCAGTAATTATAAACCTCAAAATCAAACTCGGATAATAATGGGGGAGAGGAAATATTTCATTTCGATTGGGTGATGCGAGTTGGTTATGCTGAATCCGAGCCCAGCATCGTGGTTCAATTGTGTGGCGTCAATGCAACACCTACAACGGATCTTGCAATATAAGATCATTCCACAAAAACACGGTTTTCTGACCAAACTTCGGTTCGATGCTCTTTCAAGCTGTCCGGCCAGTGTGACTGTAACACTAATTTGCTAATTAGGTAGCCGAATTCAAGAGCACAGAAGTGGTGACACAGTGGCATAGTGTTGGGATCAATAAACCATTGGGTTTTAATTGAATTGGAGGTGTTACAAGTAGTAGTGATCGCATTTTTTGATCAAATATAGCTAACACATGTATGAAACTGACTGAAAGGTTAAAAATCTAACATCCTTCTGTAAAAATTTGCAAATATCTGATAATATGATAATAAATTGATCAAAAGAAGGCTAATAAGATCATCTTTAGGATCATATCCTTTACTGTGCTACCATACAAAGGATCGCCAACACCTCTTCAACTCTCTATAAAGAAACTCATAGCACTAACAACATCCACCAAAAAAGTCTTTGCCTCGGAGACGATTTATTAGAAAGTGTTTCGTTTCGTAATCCCGGATGCGTTCCCGGAGGCGGCCATTCACGATCATCGATCGCTCGTTGTCAAATTGTCAAAATCAGGTACCAGGCGTATGCAAATCGTTGTACCAAATATTATGGCGAACATGAAACAAAAAAAGGGTAGTATCGATCGAAAGCAACGGTGATGACGCGTTGTGCCTAACATTTGACCGGCCAAGCAATTAATAATGTGCCACACGGGCGCATGCTTCCACACACCTAACCTGGTGGAGGAAAGGTAACTCTGTATGGCGCAGAAGCATCATCATCAACCCGACCCGAGCACGTACACAGCGGGAGCAGTTGCGTGAAACTGTCAAAGTGCGGAAAAGGGACTGTAAGCGGACGGCCTTTCGCCAGGTTCCGGTGGCTGAATAATGCCGTGTGTGTGTGTGTGAGTCCAATTTTCCAGCAATCTTCACATTTATCCATTCGCTCCAATTGATTAAGCACGTACAAGGCATGTGGTAGAAGGGGAGGGGGCAGGGACACTGGGTCACATCTCTTGGGGCCGATTATTGTCGTTTAGTAAGCTGTACTGGTTACTTGGCAGTCAACCAACGCGGGCGCACCAACGCCGACCCCAAAAATGGACGACACCGTTGTGCGCCGTTTGTGGTCGTTTCGTGTTGTTTGCCAGAATTGGAGTGCACTTATGGAGAGTGCCATTATCGGGTTAGGTTTCTATTTATACAACCGCACGCGCAACAGCCCCCGGGGAGAGAGACCAGGGGACAGGGAAAGGGCGATGGATATTTCCGACCTAATGCAAGATCGTTAGGATATATGAGTGTCCTAAACGACAACGCTCTACCCGGTGTACCGCTTGTTGCTTAATGATGATGTTTTGCTCCGTCCAGTTCCACCACGGACAGCTGAAGGATGTACTACTTATCTGGCAGGGTGAGTGGTGGTAATGGTGCAAACAAAACAAAATAAGCCAAGTCAACGCGTGACCACAGCCAAGTGTGTGTCTGTCAGGGACCTGATTTTGTTTGCGGTCATAAAAATTATGCTCGATGATTGAAATGATCAGGTTCACTTCACAGCAGGCGGACCTTTGGCCTGCGTTGGTCGCGCTGTTCGCTGATGGCTTGGTGCTGATGCCCTCCACACACACACACTGCTGGCGGGTGTGTGGTGTAGAATAATCGCGTTAAACCATTTGAACTGATTTGAACATTTGATGCTCTCCTCCTCCTCGTTGTCGTTGAAGATGGAACGAAGAAGAAGGTTGATTTGTTGATTGAGTTCTCAGTATCACAGTCTGGGCGCGGTGCCGACCCAGAGAAGAATGAAAGGTTGATAAGACGTGAATTGACCAAGAATCACTTCGTTGGCAATGTTGAAGATAGAGAAATAGCGAGAGAGAGAAGAACAAAGAAGCAAAAAGAGTGCATCTTCGCTGCATGCCAATTAGATAGAGGGACGAATGCAATGAATCTGTTTTCGGTAGAACTGACATGAGTCTGCAACGGTTGGTGTGGTTCATATCAACAGTCGCTAACTGCTTGTAGTCGGTGTATGAATAAATTGCAGCAGTGAAATTTCAGGAAAAATACGACCTAAGTTCACCAGCCATCAAGATGAGTCGGTGTAGAAATAATGAAATAATCAGCACATAGAACAAAGTGTAATTGCACACTCGACTGCCAGATGGAATCGACGTTCGTGGTACACGATGCGGCTACCCAAAGCGGCATCATCCACAACCGTGCGAAGGTCAACTGCAAGCACCGTAATTAAATGTAGTCCTTCTGAAGTCAGAACGATTTTCTTAAGTGATTATCGCTTACCCTGTCCAATTTGGTGCTTCACTCGTTTATTTTTTGCACTTGCAAGATGCAAGCCAAGGACACGGCTGAGCATCGCTTGCAGCATCATCAACGCTTGAGCCGCAAGTAATTGTTTCACCCAGAAGCTTCAAGGTTACAGAACGGTTCAGATGTGTGATGGATGTAATAATAGATGAACATTTTGTATTGTTTTGTGTTTATCTTAAAGAATTCCTCTTATGATATTCTCTCTATCCAAGACAACGCCCTCTGGCGGAATATTAACGTATTAGGGCAAGGTAGTAGCTAGAGATGATCACGTCCAAGCTTTAATGATCTCCGTTTCCAACATCCAAGCCAACGGTTGTTTGTGAATGAATGTTATTGAAACGACTGTGCGTCCCAAACCCAAAAAACCGGATTTCATTCGCCATCCATTTGGCAGCGTATACTAAGACGCTGCGAAAAAAACATACACACACACCCCATTCCACCCAGCCGAAGACACCGAAGAGCGCGTCAACACACCAAAGACTGTCGATTGACCCCCGCGCGCGCGCAAGGAAAACCGGAAATTTCATAATTCGCTCCAATCACGCGGACTGCTCCCCACCAAACCCCAACCACTGGGATGGACACTGGCAGGCGCTTCTGGTAAGCACACGGAACAACCGCGAAGGCACACAACCGACAACCGTACAACGCTTCCTTCCGCTCCCACATAGGGGCCACCCTTGTTTGGAGCCCTTTGCACACTCTGCACGCTCGACTACTAGCAGTGTGTTCCACCACACTCGGTGGCAGTGTTTGTGTCTGTGAAACGCGTGCTGCAGGGCAAACCGCAACAACTCGACTTTAGGGTTCCTCATCACTTTCTCCTTTGGCGGGGTGCGTTTGTTTGGCTCGTCTTTGCTATTACCTTCCACGGCGAGGGCCCTGCAAGCGCACCAACGAGACCCACGGCACAAACAGACGGTGGCGGCGCACGGTGTGATTACACGCCGCAATAACCTACCACATGCGCCACAGCTTAATGCCCTCCCTCGGCTAGCAACATTCACACAGTGGGTGTTTTAGTCGGACGGTACATGAATGCATAGGTTGTGGTTGCTTATTTCGCTGGCCGATGCCATCGGAGGGTGCTTTGCCTCGCGTTTCCCTTTCGATGGCACACAGCAACACAACAATTCAACTGGAGATGATGATTAGACAGAGGGGAAAGGGTTTATGCCGCAGAAGAGCCCAGGAAAGGGCAATAGTTTATCATTTGTTTGATGTAGTATAAGTTATAATTTCAATTGAAACAATCGCTATATCTGTCGATCAATTGGCGAGTAAAATAATAGCAAAAGGAAGCAAACAACGCTAACACTCCTCAGAGTTTGCAGCAGCAAACTCCGAAGCATCATAACCTTCTCTCTAGCGCAATCCCGCGAATGTCGATGCCCTGGTCTATCAGGGGGGCAGTTATTTGGACCGGTTGCGGTTCCAACAGCGGAGGGAAAAACTTGTCCAGAAAATAACGCCCATCCACCACGCGTTTGACTGACGTGAGAGTGATAAGCTGTGCTACTGCGCCTGAAACTGCTACGCGAAGCAGACCGACTGCGGCTTCCTGCTTTGCTTTGGCCGGCGCAAACGGTGGTAGATGCCACTCTCCACCTTTCCAACGGCGCTCCATCATCAGCCACCAGGAGAGTGAGGGTGATGCGATTTCTTGCTGCATGCTTGGCATGCAAGACCCATGATAGCAGTCCAATAGCGGTGCATTGGGATGGGGTAGTAATAATCACATTAGCAATAAGGGTAACACACGGCCGTGTTTTGCTTGGGACGAATAAACTAGTTCTCCCGCAACGCCACCAGGGCCGCATGCAATGCAAGATCGGCTGTGGCATGGTGTTTACTTCCTGCTTCCCTGCAGGGTAACATGCCGGGGTGCCATTTCGAGCCTGCTGTGCTGTAATGCCCAGGCCCAAACAGTTGGTGGAGTGATTTAATAGATAGAAAAATGTAGAAGATGTTTTTCATTACATCTTTCCTTTGCAATGTGTCACAAAGATCACTCTTCTCTAATGCTCTCCCCTCCATCATGGAAGATGATGACTTAGTGGAAAAGAAACCGCAAATAGGAAGCAATCGTGACATCATCCCGCTGTGCCAAATTCACCTTGGTTTCAGCTCAGATCGCACAGCACCGATTAGCTGCGGCTGAAGATGATCGGCAGAAAGAAGCAAGCCATTGACATTGTTCCGGTACAGTGAAGTCGATCTAACCTACAAAAGGGGTGAAACCTAAATTGACATCTTCACAGTGCAACCGGGTCAGAAGGAGGAGGCGGTTTTTGGAGTAGCAAAACGAATCCGAGAAAGTAGCTGAGTAGAAGGAAAAGCAGATGACAGCAATCCCAAATGAAACGTGATTGTGACCTGCAGATAATCTCACAACCTACTGGGAAGGGAGCACGTTGACTTGGTGGAATAGATCGTTAGTTGCAGCTCTTATTTTGATAGTTCGTTGGGAACCAGGCAAACAGTTTTGATGTTGAATAAAGAAGATAAAATAAAGCACCATTCATGCATTTGAATTTCCTTAACAAAATTGTACAAGTTTGTACAACGTGATGCACCACACTGCTTCAACACAATTAGCAAACCGCCACAAAAACACCACACAATAAAATGATGCCCTTGAATGTACGTGACAGCGCGAGAATCGAACGGTTCGATAATCGATCGTGTGATTTATTGTAAATTCATCACCGATCGTTGCATGCGGTGGAATTGATTTTTAATTAACTGTAAAGGTCGCAACGGGTTTCTCTGTATAAGAAAAAACAAACAAACGATTGTTTGTTCCCGTCAGAACGATCACAATGGCAACAATGAGCTTGGAGCTGCAACTTTAGCGAGGGAAGGGGCTTGCCAATACACATGTTGCACGAATAATAAACATAAAATGTGGGGGTTGTTACTAGGGCAGTTTACATAGAGTCACGCTTAAGTTTAAGGGGAAATCGTGCAAAATATGGTTTATTTGGATAAGCACAGGGCAAAATTATTTGTTTGCAACAGGCTATTTAGTGTTTTATTATGTGATTTTATGCCTTGAATGAGCCTCACTTTGCTTGCTGTGGTTACAATATTAATGGTATTTAACTCGTTTTTAGAGTGGTTTAAATGGGTAATGGAAGTTATTAAAAGGGAATAAACTTACAAACCCCCATAAGATCTTGCATATACGAAAGAAAACTCTAAGCATTCAAACGATCGTGCACAATTGATCACGTGTTTTAAAAATAGCACCGAAACAAATCAACTACACTGTACCTAAACCTTCATTTTTCCCCTTTACCGGAAGACCCACTAGTGTACGTTGATCACGTACCAACGGATCGTCGTTTTGTGGCAGTGTCTGTTGTGCATTTTTATCTTCAGCATGCACAGGTGCACAAACAAAACCCCCCTGTAGCTGCACTGTTGCATAATTGGCAACAAGCAACACAGAAGCAGAGCAGCGCAGTGTTTAGAAATTTGGCCAGAAAACAAAGACCTAATTAGAGCGTTGTTGTTGTTCACGGGCCTGTATACAATGGAGGGCCCCCTGCAGTGATGCATCATTTCTTGGTCCGATCGGTGGGTTTAACAAAAAAAAAAGTCCGATCGAATAAACTAAAACCGATGTGAAATGAATAATGAATGATTCATCTTACCACCGCTCCCCAAGACAGCGAGAGAGAGAGAGAGACTGTCCAAATCGTATCGTAACGGTGCCAAAACACGTCCATCAAACCAACCGTGTCCAGCCACTACCGGTGGTTGATTACAGCAGATGTGCATCAAGCGATAAAGGGGGAGATACACTTTTGGACTGCACTTTGGTAGTGGTGAATGGTGCTTGATTGTAGCGAGATGGTGCAATGCACAACGAGAACGTTTTGCTCGCAAAAGCCCGGAATGCGACTAATCCGTCTGGAGCTCGCTCGATAAAATGTAATTGCTGAAGATTTCATTCAGAAAACAACAAAGAAGGCATAGCGAGGAGGCGATAGAAATTGTGCAAAGTACGCGAAATGCACGCAAGATGCAAGTAAGATGCAACGGGAATGGCAATGCCGTTAGCGAGTCAATTCGAGATTTCATTGCGTGTTTAATGAAGTGATTATTGTTGCTTAAAAAAACAGTTTAAATAGTTTTATTTTATTCCATAGCTTGACATACCGTAAATGCTTTCTCCTTACTTGAAAAGGTTTTATTGTACATTTAATAGCTTTTCCATCTTACCTAAAAAAAGAAAAAAAATACAAATTAAAATAATGAATCTAAAATAAACAAAAATATTTAAATTCCAAACTATAAGATAATTAGTTTGCGTTCGCGTTACGCACATGAAATTTTCCGCTAAGGCTAGGCTACGAGCTGCGGGCCAAACGAGCTGCGACACCGAGAGGGCCCCAAAAACCTTCGACTTCGAGCCGCCTCTTCAAGGTGTTCATCCTCATTACGTAGTAATGATGGCGTTTTAGTTTGGGCTTTTCTAGACCACCGACCTCGTACCGTGTTTGGAACCCAAAACCGGGCCAAGCAACGCGTTTGCTTGCCTCCTATTCCCCCCTCGGGTAAGAGACAATGCCATCGGTACGCGTTGATCGGTGACACGGTGGCCGTTGCCGTTTTCAAGGTGTTTCTTTTCATTATCAAAATTTAATCAATGTAGCATTATTTCTGCATCCTCCATAAATACATAAAGTGTGTCTCAAAACCATGGTCCAAAGCTACGCTTCAGCAGCACTGCATTGCGACACGTGCGATAGGAAACCCGAAGCATACATTAGCATGCAACTGGTGACACATTTGTTTTAGCTACAGCTTTACGGTGGAATTTCACATCATGTTCGTGCTGTTTGATGTGTGTTAGGTGTCTATCACCTCACAATGCGTCTTGCGCCTCAAAAGCTAGCCTTGCTGCGCCTTAGGGCCCTAACGGATAAAAACCTTTCGCACGAAGCATCCCGCCCGCACAGCTCTTCTCAGTCAGACACTCTTCCATGTTGCCTGTTTTAAGGTCACGCTAAGCCCGCACACAAAAACCTTATCTTGTTGGCGTCTGAAGCAACGACGTTTGTCTACCACCCCATCGACACTGTCACAAATGGCAGAGAGTATATGGGTGGCTTATCCTTGCATCTTTGTAGCAGGAGAGTAGTCAAATTATGCAAGATAAGGCGCGCAACCCGAAGACATCGCACGTAAACCATCCCTCAACCGCGTGTTGTGAACCTAAGGGTCTAACCCTAGCAGACGGACGAATCAGGCACGAAGAATTCGTTTTGCTTGCACCCTCTGAAACCTTCACACCTGCTGCCAGGGGTCGCCATCACCTGCAAAGTTTGTTGCACCCAAGCACCAACAGTGTGGGTGGATGGAGAAAATGGGAAAAAGATCCACAAATGTATACGCTACACCGCAAAAAAGGAGAGAAGCTTTTGCTAATTGGCCGCTATTGACTTGTTTCCTTCACAGAACGACGTAGCAACGACACTGCACAATTCACTCTTTAACACACACTCTCACATACTCGGTCACATATGTGCAAGCGCCTACTGAGTGGACCAATTGGACGGTAATGTTGGTATGGAAATTGGGTTGGCCTATTGTTAGACAGTTTCCACACGGTCACACAGCCACCCATTACCACCTACTAATAAAGAGGAGGTGGGTGGGTGGGTGGTTGGTTGGATAGCCCGCGTCCATACTCCCAAGACTGTGGCGGTTAGTTTATTACCCGCCGATTACTTCATTCTCGTGTGGATGTTTGGGGAAAAAAACGGGCAGGTAATGAGCATCCGGGCACATCATACCCGGTGGGTGATCATTATTATTATTATTTCACACCGTTGCTGCCATTCTGCATAGATCACCGGGAGGGGAGGAGGGGGGGGGGAGCAGCGAGGAGGTCAATAGTGGGTCATTGGCCCCCGTGTGCGACGGTGTGAAAATGCATTATATTATCGTGTAGGCGAAAATGGCAATATGTGGAGCTTTGAACGATCGGGGATGGTGGTGCAAGAAGGGTTCGCATCTCGTGTGTGTGTGTGTGTGTGCTTTTTTTGAGTTTATTTTGTGCAAAGAATGCACCACTGGTAGGGCACAGTGTTCGTAGGGTGTGAATTGGTTTGAGTCTGTGCGTGGCGTGGTAATTTGCATGGCGTGATGGAGTGTTTTTGTACAGAATTTAATTGAAAATTGATGAGTTTTAAAAAGTATTTTCTATTGTCAATAAAAAGTATTATTAATCGTATTAAGATGACTTTTTGCACCAACAAAAATTGAGTACCGTTCATATGGATTACAATCGACTATAAGGTGCAGCTGACGCACAGATTCAAATCCCAATCAATTCATAAATAAAGTTACAATTTACATACAACTTACCAACAGCTACACAACCAAGCGTACGGCAGCGCAACAAATTGCACTTCGACAAGAGCGGCTGCAGCTAGATTTGCAGCAAAAAAGAGCGGAAATATAAACAACAAAACAAACAAACACAAGCCGCCTGCAGCACCGAAACCAAAACACCATTGCACTGCACTGTGTCGAAGCGACAGGCATGGCGGCCCAAACAGCCAGCACTGAAAGGCAGTTTCGTAATCCTGCATGCATCATCGTCAACATCCAGGCACAGGCGATTGGCGTGATGGCTGCTGGGTGCTGCTATTGTTTGCCAATAAACAAATAACAAATTCGAAACTGTCCCGCCGACTTCCGCCGGGGCCCTAGGTACCATAAATTCCATTTTCTCGTTATCGCGGAAATCAATCTTGGTTGCTCTCAGGCTCGCTATCTCTCTCTCTCTCTTTCTCGACATACGATCGCACTCGATCGCTGGTGGTGTGTCGTCAGGTGCACGCGCCTGCATATGCTTCAAACGGAGCGGGACGATCAAAACGGTCGAGGCAAGATTACGACGGATGATGCAAATATTTACATTCCATCCCTCGCTCGGACAGAACGGGAACGAGGAAGGACGTATTTATTTTTTATCACGGGGCTTCCTCCGTTCCTTTCAGCCAGCCGCCATTCAGTCGAAAGGACAAACGGAGGGCAATATTTTGCTCAGTGTATTTTTTTTCTCTCTCGCTTTTCCCCTCTACATCTCCATTCACACGCTCGCAAGTGAGGGTGGATGATGAAGGATTTAGAAGTTTTAATAGAGAGAAGAAGAAAAAAACCTGTTCTACAACAATCGCTAGCTAAGACGGGATTCTTCTTTCCTGCCGTAATCCATCGTTAGACCGCACGAGCGGGGTTTTACCGTCCCAGACACAGTGCTAGGCCTTGCTTTAGTGCTTGCTAGAGTGCCAACGTTGCGACGCAGTTTCGTAAAGGGATAAGGCGAAGTGGGCTTACCACTTCCTTGCTTCGATTGTGCGAAGACGGTTGAGCTTTTGACCTTGGCTAGCGTCCTAAAATATTGTCTGCTGGCGATGAATACAGTGCGTCATATGGTCATAAATGTATGTTGCGTTCGTGAGCATGGTAAAGTGATTGTTTAGTTATGCAAAATGTAAAAACAGTAACAAGAATAGACAAAAGCGTACACAAATAAAAATACACAAAAGAGCGTATAAAATAATAGTTAAAAAAAACAGAAAATGGTAAAAACAAAAGCAACCAATAACAGAAACAACAGTAAAATGAACTAAAAGGTAATAAATCAACACAACGAATGATGAAAATAACAAAATAAACAAAAGTTAGCTAAAATCTATGTAAAACATATAAAATAAAATGCTAACGAAGCAACTCAAGTAATAAAACAAAACAATAATAAAATCTTAAAAATGCTCAACAAAGCTGTATCCGCGTCGCCATCATCAAAAAAAGACGCCAAAGGTTCAGCTGTTTGCACGACAAGACGCAACCACCGCAACAACACACACACACAGCCCCCGACAGCAAACATCAACGAAAACAAACAGCTAGATTAAAGTTAGAGACTCTCATAAAAATAAACGGCCTCACTCCCCTGCCTCACAGGAGCCGCACAAGAAGGCAAATGCTCCGTGTTTGTGTGTGTGTGTGCGTTGGAACCGGTTTTTCAGTTTTTATTTTGGACCTTACCCAACCGCAACCGGGAGGGCTGGAGAGGTTTGTTGCGTATGTTTGATGCCCTCCGCTCTTCAAACGGTGTATGGAAATATGCTGGAAGCGGCGTTTCGGGCACGCATTTTCAAACTCACAACGTGACGCCGTTTGCCGCTTGCCGGGCCAGGTCAGTCCAGGTGCGGTCAGGTGAGTGCACTGCCGTGCCGTACGACACTACCGATGTGGATTCGATGGTTTGAAGGACAAATTTGGCACTCGAGAAGTTTTAACGGCGATATCACATCATCGCATCACAACCGCAACCGAATAAGGCACACGGTGTCTGTTTGCATTTCATGGTGATCATCCCATGGTATGACCCTCGGGTGATCTTCATAAGAGTGTTGATGTTTGCTGTTTGTTGCGAGACATTGCTGGCGTTCTAAGAAGATGAAACTCGCTTCGTTGGAGCTGCAGTTGCATTCCACCACAAACGTTCGGTGTAAGCGAATGCATGCATTGCACACACTCACACACCGACGACGACGTTGATGATACCGTTCGCATTCCGGGGCGAAAGGATCATGGTTAAAGAATTTCGCCACCCATCAAACCTTCTATCTCTCTCTCTCTTTCTCTCTCCCATGCAGTGTCGTTTAACAGCTTCATTCATCTTTAACTAATTTATGCAAATGATCGTTTCCGACCGACCGTCCGCACGTCTGCTGCAACGCATCTACCTCGACCGATGCATCACTTATCTACGATCTTCGATCATTGATATGCACGCGGCGATGCACGGCGAGACGTTCGCTGAGCTGAGACGTGGAGCAAGATGCGCACAAGATTAGCTACTCGAATGGAATGCGGTGAGCGCTTGTAATTGTATGTGTTTGTGTGTGTGTGTTGAGGGAGAACCGTTTTCATTAGCACAACCTGGTGTTAGTTAAAAAGGCTATTAAACTGTTCTAGTTAATCACTGTTTCTCAATTGGAAAACAAGCTTCATTGGTAGAGAATTAATGGCATCTAAACTACTAAAGAAAAGAGTTTCATATAGATTGTGAACATAGAACATAGAAAAAGCGATGAAAACGATCAAAATAAAAATGGTCCTTCGAACCGGATTTCTTTACTTTAAGCTATTACAAGAGCTCAACGACAACTGGTAGAGATCAAAGGTTTTGAATGTTATTTATTTGTAAAAAAAGACAAAATTCTTGTAAAATACGTGCCAAACTTGGTACAAACACAAAAATATTAAAAAAAAAACAACCACATCCATTAACGATCATCATCACGCGAGAGGAATGTGAAGAATTTTCAGCGTTAGCAGCGCAAGCTTTGGAAATAATGCCCCCGCCGTTTGCGTGCCAAATCGTCGATTAATTCAAAAAACACCTTCTTTTTCACGGTGTGCGTTGTGTAATTTGTTCCGCATCATTCTAATGGCGTATTCGTGTGCTTCACGTTTCCCCGCTTCCTGGCCTGCCCAGCTTGCAACAAACCAGCTGATGTTAAGGCTTCATCAATGCATTCGCTCAAACGCACGCACACACAGGGGATATTTTCTGTGTATTTGTGTGCGTGTGTGCCTGTGTGTTGGTGTAGTGTTTTCACCGTCACACAAAAACCAAAAGCTTAAGCCACCCCTTTCCCAACGCTGTGTGCGTGTGTGCGGCTGTGCTAAAGCTTTCAGAACCATGTCCAAGCCGGTTCTAATTAAGATCGCTTACCTTCCACACCCCGTTGCTCTCCGGTGTGCTGGGGCTGGGGTACTGTTAGGAACGTTCCCAGCCTCTCCGGCATGCACCGAGCGGGTGAGGTTTATTTGTATAGTTTCTGCTGAATTTGCACAGAACTCGAAACCGTTCGGGAACCGTTCTCGGCTCGACTGTTTGGTGTCGTTTGGTGTGGTAGGGTGACACCAGCTTTGCTCGCACAAAGAGACACCTACAGTGCGGCTGTGGGGGCTGGGTTTTGCCTATTTGCCTTGCATGTTTAATATTCCCATGGGCTGTAGGGCTGTACCGAATCCGAACCGTTTGTTTGTCATCTCGCGTTTTCAACGGTGCGTCGCGTTTGTGTAAAGAATGCGATTTTCAGCGACCGGTTTGGAAGGAGGGACTTCTCCTCAGACACACATAAACACAAACACACACACATACACAATGTGACGCGATTCCGTTCGCGAGTATAATATTGATGAAGCAAACAAAGGCACGAACGGAGCTATTTTAAAGCAAAAGCTTCAGAGTCAAAGAAAAAAGCTCAGTAATATTGTTCGCTAATGCCCGCACACTAAACACAAACAGTTATGCAACGAACTGATTGGATCTCGTGTGCGGATCTTTATGCTCGCCGTTATCGCTATAATCTGGTGAAGGATGCTGATTTTTTTTAGCTTATTCAAACATTGTGTGCTCCATCACCACAACGAAACGGAACGAACCGAAAAGCGGATGCGAAAAATGTAAATGAGAGGCTTTTTTTCGGTGGAAAAAAGGATTGCATAAAACAATAAATTTCGACACTTCGTTAAGCGATTTAGTATGCTCGGTTTAGTTTACTGTTACATTATACAATATTAATTAAACACCAATAAACCTTTCATGGCTCGTGTGCTCGTTTGAATGGTCAGAACCGTTCCGAACCGATAGTCGATCACGATCAAGCAGGCCAGTTTTGTGCTTAGGGTACCAATCGTACACAATTTACCATGTTCCGTGACTCACACAACACCAAAGGACACCTTCCCTTCCCGTGATCGGTTAGAACGTTCGGCATGCGAAATTCGAAATGCTGAAGCTCATTGTCAGCTGACCAGAACAAACCCTCCCCTGCACGAGCGAAACAAGCCCCCTACACACAGCGAGGAATGGTGACGCCGCTCGATCATGGCCAATGCGATGCGAAAATGCTGCAAAAACCACACACAAACACACACACACACACCTTCACCTTCCGTTCGATTGATCGCACGTCGTGTACAGGGGAACCGTGGTGGCACGGTTGGCTAGATCGGCGGCCATGACCAAAAGGAACACAATTGCCCGTACAGGGTAGCAAACAAACAATTCAGCGTTGACATGCGGGAGTGGGAAGGTTGGGGAGGAGGGATGTGAAGGAGTAGTCAGTAGTAGACAGCAAACACGGCACGATTCTGGGTGAAATACGACCCGAGGAGAGCTACCTGTGGATTGATTCCAGCCAGTTTATTTATGTTCTGCTGTGTGAGTAGAGGACTGTGTATGTTTTTTTTCTGTTTTTTTTTTTGGTTAAAGTGTTAGTAGCATTTAACTATTGTTGGTTATAAAAGTGTTCAAGCTTTTCCATTTCATACGACGATCATGATCATTGTTGGTGGTGAGCTTCATATTACATGGAACTGCTAAAAACTTGAATTTAAGTGTCCTAAAGATAGATATCACATGATTCTCCCAACTCTTTCCCAGTAGGCAAACTGCCTGAAGATCATATGCCAAGTTACCAGATAAATACAACGTAGTTAAGATCATAGTAGTGATCTCCAAAAAAACGAAATAACTTCATTTCTCGAAGTAATTTGAATATCTAGAAGGGGAATGAATATCTTCTTTTTTTGCCAAAAATGACACCTCAACTCAACTGCTTCATTGTGCAGCAACTCAGCGAGTTCCCCAAACACACCGCATTTGCTGGTTTGCTGACGTAGTTTCTTCGGTGGTCCTTCTTGAAAGGCACCACCATCACTTGTGTAGTCGGCCCAGAGCTCTGTGCACGTCACTTGTGCCGAAAACGTAACCCTGTAGTCTGTGAGCTGTGGGAACCAGATGCTGGGAGATGCAATGTTGTTTTGTGGTGAAGCCGGGCCGTGCCAAGAAACAACACATGAAAGCGATTTGTGGCACCCTAGATGCCTGTGGACTTGAAAGGCATGGACATGAAAGGCATTATTTTGGTTGTTGTACGAATACACTTGATAGCAAAAAATTACCCTTTTTTAGCAAGACATACTTTTAGTGCCGGCATGAAAGAGGCATGTTTGTGTGATGGAGCAGAATTTTTTTTTGTTTCGAGTGAACTATGGGTTAGTACTGGAAGCTGCAATTTTCGGTCACGTCAGCGCATTTGCTTGAAAGGGGTATTTTGGGGAGGTAATTTTGTTGTTGTTGGTTGGGATAATAGCAAGATGATGTTGAAGTTTTGAGTTTAGAACACTGATAACAATGGTGTTCAGAGTGGCTTAAGATTTTAAGCATGATTTGTCATTTTAAGTATTCATTGAGAGTGGCTGATGTCCAACCAGAGTGTTTCAATATATCAATGCAACCAAATTATTATCCAATACGCCATTAGTTGCGACTAACTCTAAAACCTCTCCAGCTCGAATTCCACCTTCATTTATTTGGTCTTCAATGTTCAAAAGCCTCCAAAAACGTCCTCCTTCGTCTCCCAAATCCATCTCCCCTTGCCATCGCTCTGCTTGCTGCCTCTTTTGCTTACCGTTTTCCCACCCAGCCCAGAAACAAAAACCCATCGCTTTTCCGCACCGCTGCACTTTGCAATCAATCAATCAATGGCGAGACGGCGAATTGATTAACGATCATCATCATCATCGGCCAGCAGGTCGGCAAGTCATTTAGATTTACAATCGGCAAACTACTATCATTACGTGTGTCGATCCGTTTTGACTAGGCGAGCGTGGAGTAGACGAACGGTGTGGCTTTGTTTCGTTTGCAGAGTTCATTCCAGCTGTTGAGGGGTAAGTCTGTTAGGGTCTTGCCCGTCTTAGTACGATTGTTAGGATGAAGGCTTTACGAAACTGCAGTCAAAATGATTTACGCTAGAGTCGGGTGGGTTTTGGTGGTTGTTGCGAAGGAGAATTCTTGCTTTCACAGTTTTATGTAGAAAGGCTCTTTGTATTCAACCAAATATCATTAACAGAATGCCTTAAAATAGAGCAATATCTGGCCCAATGGCATGCCCAGCGTAGCCCGGAGTAAGAGAGAGAGAGCCCCGGGCGAGATGATGTTCAGCGCATTAGTAGCTTCGTTAGTTAATCAGTTGCACAACTCGAGCACTTTAAGGCAACCGATCGCTGGGTTTGGATTATCAAAAAAAGGAGAGAGAAAAAACAGTAACACGTGCAATCACAGCTGTGATTATAAAACGATCAGAAGAGAGTACAGCAGCAAACAACAACAACAACAACAACAACGAAAAAAAGTCATTCCATCTATGCACATATGGAGCAAGCGGCAGCATAGGCAGCAAGGCAGCTCCCTATCAGCGGGTTACGCTGGCAATACGCAACGCAAATGGAATGTTTGTGGCTGTGGCTTAAATCAGCTGATTCAAGCAGGGAAAATTTACTACACGTGTTCGTTTGAATGTTGATAGAATAAAAATGGTTCCTGGAAGAGTGTTTTATACCGGTTTGTGAATTACTGTGTCTTGTCATAAATGTCAAGCAGCAGTTCAGTTCATTAGTAAAATGCAAATAACCTTTCTCTCCGTTAGAGCACCACACAGGCAACCTTTGCTGGAAAGATGATGGAACAGTTCACAACACAGACACACACACACACACACACACACACACATACACGAAAAAACAGCAAACGCCCCCAGCCAATCTTTCGCGTGGTGATAGTTTTAACAGCTAACAAAACCCACCACCACATCACACGTATATGGGAAGGTTTATCTCCCTGCTTTCACTTCTTCTATTCCCGGACTCGATGCGGCGGGGGATGACTTTGTTTTATTGTTCACAGAGGGACGCTATAGCAATCAAAGTTTTACGGCACAGTGTTCACATACGTTTGCAGCGTGCGGTTCGTGCAGGAGGAACAACAGCGAGAAGCTGACGGCATTCAACATGATCTTGCACACGATCACTTAGCTTAAGACGTGGTACTAGACGTGGTGCTTACACATATCGCACCAGGTTGGTGCCTATTCGACCGACGACTAGCTAGACGATATGCGGTGAAGTCTCTTTGTTCCCTGATTGCAGCCCGTAAAGGCGGTGTGGTTTATCGCAAATGGAAAACGAACAGTTGTTGGTTCACGTGGAGGCGTAGTAAGAAAGAAAACAAAAATGCAATTGTTCACTCTTTACATACGTGCTGTGCATCCACCTACTTGGCTGCTGTATATCATTAAGCGTTAGCCTGCAAGCGTAACAAAGAAAGGGAGCCTCAAAGTAGAATGATTCAAACGACAATCAATCAAACAGCCGAACTAGAATAATTTATCAAACCAAAGATTACCAAATGATCGTGTGTCTGCTGGGCCCGTATTATTCCGTCACGCGTTTGATCTTCCCCGGTCGCTGGGCTTTGGTGTTACACAACTGATCGGGACCTAGTACGATGCACTAATGGCATCGTCTTTTTTAACACCCGGCTGAAACTGTTCCAATGTGTTGGTGATTAGTTGGGGTGATGCCCTAGAGCACCAACACACACACAGCATTGGAATAAACTACGGAATAGACACAGTGGAGCGGCATTTTCCACGGCGAGAAAGCTCCAAAGAATATTGAGCGCTTGAGCGCTCTATTCCAGCTGTGTGTCTCTCTCTCTTTCTCTCTCTCTCTTTCTAGATCGAAAAACACGAACAAATGTGTACCGATCTGATCGATGGCGCCGCATTTCGTCATTCCCCCGGCAGCATCCAAAATGGCCAAAACCGTGCCGGCGTGGCTGAGCGCCAAAACAGCTTGCACCGCTTTTAAACGTGAACGCCGCACGACCGCAAACAAACATCCCATGCCCACTGGGGCGGCCAATATAGAGTTGCGGCCACCGACAGCAGCTGGAGAAGAGAAAGTTCCAGCACTCTTTTTTTGCTGCTGCTGCTGGTGTTTGCTAGTGTGGTTTGCTGGAACTCTCTATCCAGCTCCTCACGCACACGATCACGATCGCATATGGCGCCATTATGATTGCGTACAGCCGTCCCCGTCGTTCGGCAAAACGTGCAACCACACACACACACACACACACGCGGTAGAGAGAGGAAACAGAGAGAAAGAGAGAGAGAGAGGGAGATATCGGGTTGGCCTTTTACTGTATAGAAGAAAGCATATAAACATTCGAATAGGTGTGAGAAAGGAAAGGGAAGACAGCCACACCGCAACTCGGTGACGTTTGGCGTGCCCGTAGCGCCTTATAACCGCGGGTTTATGTTTCACAAAAAAAGGAACCAAAGCAAAAGGTAAAAATAAACAAAACCGATAGCCATTGTTGAGCAAAAGCATCGCGACACCGACAGCGGCAAGTGAGGATAGCCATACACATACACACACACCAAAAGCACACGCCAGGTTTGGTTAATCTATTACCTAACGTCCGCCTGGCCCGGCTAGTCACGCGGAGGGCTCGAGGAAGTGGCTTGCGGCTTCCAGTTTGCCAAGGAGACGTGAGCAAAGCGTGTAAACAACAGCTCCTTCCAGCGGGAAGAACCGGCGAAGGGAGTGTGGGGGACATGCAGTGAAAGGAGAAAGATTCGCAATCGTCACACGAAGGGGATATTTGCATGCAGTGCGTAAGCTTCCGGGCGGCAGTGGGGCAAGCAAAAAAAAAAAAAACGTGCGCCCCTTTTAAAAGTCGACCATCAAAAGTAGACTGATTGTGTCGGTGCCATGTGAGGAAGACGACAGTTACTGGGTTACTATCACCAGTGGAAGGGATGGAAAAACGTGCAATACTCGATAAGGAGTATTCCGAACTGATTTCGCTTCTGAAATTTCGTATTTCAATTCAAGAACTTTTTATCATTCCGGAGAACTGGAATTTGTTCTGGAGTCATTCCCGATTCCGTTACTGGAGCAAATTGCAATTTCAAAGTCGATTCCGATTCCGGAGCCGATTCTGATTTCAGAGCTGGTTCCAATCCCGGAATTGATTCCGGAGTCGATCCCGGAATCGGATCTGGAGTCAACTCCAGGATCGGCTCCGGAACTGGGTCCGGAATTGGTTTCGGAATCGGTTCCGGAATCGACTCCGGAATCACACACACACACACATAGACTCCGGAATCGGCTCCGGAACCTATTCCAGAATCGGACTCGGCTCCGGAATTGATTCCGAATACGGAATCAGAATCAGGTAGGTCCGATTCCGAGATCCTACCACTAATAAGGAGTAGACTCATCGAGTGAAATGTAAATTTGTTGCTAATAATTAATACCATTTCTGAAGATACTTCTAAAGTAATTTAACTGTGGCACTGCTTTTTTGTTCTATTAAGAGATTTATTTCACCTAAAACTGATCAGAATTGGCCAAAACATAGGTCCAACAAGAGAATGTTTCATACTTTAATACTACTAATACGAATAAAATATCAATTCTTACCTCTCACTTGGCAATTGGCAGAACACCGCTCAAAAGCTTGCCGGCTCTCTGCCTTGTCTGCCCGTACGGTGCCGGAATGGTGGTCGCGTAGAAAGGATAGAAGATAGCCCGTTGGAGAGAACCCGTGTAGCGAGGGTTTACGTTCGTCGTTCCTAGTTGCTCGCCCGCTTGTTCCTAATGCCAGCAAAGACGCACACTAGCAAAGACAACCCAAGCATTCACGTTCTTCGACACGACAGCAGCAGACGCCGAGATTCTCGCAAAGCTCTCGCGGGGTGAGCTTTTATTTGTCCCGGAAGGGGTTGAACGCAAAAAGCTGACAATCTTGTGACAAAAGCCAAAAACCGCACTTGCACACACTTTGTGGCTTTAGAAAACAAAACACTTTACTTGTATCTGCATACAAATCCACAGAGAGACACACACCGAGCTTACGCCGTTACACACGGTGCACACGTACACTCAGCACACACACACACACTCGCACACACGCAAAAACACAAACGCACGCACGCACACTCGCCTACGATTGGGCTGCTTTTGGGCGGCACCTGGAAAAGAAAGGGAAGGAGTGGAATGGTTGGGACACAATGTTTCAGAAGAGAGAAAAAAAAACAGGATAATAAAAGTCACAGGTGACACACAGACACACACAACACACTTTGGAGGAAAAGATGGCATCTCCGGGTTTTGTCTTCACACGCCACGGCAGGTCAGAGGGGTCAGTATTCTGGAGAAGGAGCTGTGATCTATCGATAGCGGATACAGAGAGAGAGCGATAGACAGAGACAGAGAGAGCTTGAGAGCGAAACATGGGACAATGCGCATGCAAATGAAGGTGTTTGTGTGCTGCTAGGTAAAAAAAGGGTTTTTGCAGAGCCCTAACCTAACAAATCGTGCCGCGCTAGGCTCGATCGGTAGGATTCCTTCCACTGCCAACGTTGCTAATGATCACAGGGAAGGGCGACGTGTGCGGATCGAGAGGAAACGATCGAACAAAAGCACTGCTGGAGGCTGCTCGATCGAGTACGATGATCGTGTACTAATCGACGTCACAGTTGAAGTTAAGAGTAGAATGTAAAACATCCGAAGATCACTCAGTGCCACAGGCCCGCTCAATACATGCAGAGGATACAATAGAACATTGGATTACTCCAATGGCACAGACACACGGCTACTTCAAGCGAGACTCCGAACTTTGCAACTCGGAGCCGAAACGTCTTGCGAGCTTTTTGCGCGACCCAGCGCGATACGTGGTGCGTGTATCGTCGAGCAAATCTGCGGCAGAAGAGAATGGGCGACAAAAAACCAAAAAAAAAAAAATCCTCCTGACGATCTTGATGACACGATTGTGTGCCGCGTGTGGCGTTTGATTATGAGAATGGGTCTCTCGCGCGATGTGATCGTTAGGCGGGTAGGAGAACGCAGTAAATAGGGCCGAAGGTTAACTCTCCTGTGCTGCAGTCGCACAGGTAGGAGAGCAGCGCTATCTAGACGATCTTACAGCGCCACACGGGGGCGAATGTTGGCCAGAGTTTGTGTTCGAGAACTATCATCACAACGGAACCGGGGGAACAACGGTGATGACCGACCGACCGACTAATGTCCGACGAGATGAGCGAGCTGACTACGACGTCACACAGCGGGGTGTGGGTTTTGATGCGAAAAAAAACAGTACTTTTTGTCCCTAATGCACTGTAAGCAAAGGGGAAATTGTGTTTATGTGTGTGTGTGCAGGTTTTTACACACAGCGACAGATAGTGCGCTGCTGGGAACGACGATCACGGAAGAATGGGGATGAAGCTTGGCTCCGCCAGGTAAGAATGTAGGATGCTGTGTGCCAAAAAAGGCACCAGGTGAATGTGCGTACTAATGGCGACGGTTTCGATGGATGGTGGAAGCACTAACGGCAAACAACAAATGAGACACGTACGGGTGAGCACACGGTGAGAACGGTGGGTATGGAGACACGGTGGTGTTCACGGTGTTGCGGGTAGTAGCAGGGCTGGCAGCAGCATCAACAAGGTAACACACAAACGACGACAACGGCGAAACACACGTACGGACACACTGAAAGCGCTGGCGGACTGGCCACGGCTCTGCACCGTGTAGGGAAGGTTGAGAGATTTGCACCCCGCACGGTGAGCTGATGTGAGCTGCTGGAGTGGGAAAAAACTTTATATTGAAGCGATTTTTTATTTAATTTTAAGTAGCTGAATGCTACAAGTATAGCAAGAATTTATAGAACAAGTCGTGCAAAAATCATCATTTACTGTGAAAAGCGTACAAGGGATTTAAGCACCACTTGATTCATCATCACTATTGTTTGCATCAATTATCTTTTGGACTTCTACTGCCACGATCGAGATCATTGTGCGTTTGCCCTTCCCCTGGAAAAGGCAAGATCACGCTGGCAAATGCGCTGGAACCGAACCAGTGGTGATGCTTAAGCCCAGTTCAAACACGGCAGCATTTGGTAAGACATGCTGAACATGATCATACGATCGTGTGCGGTGGAATAGAAACATGTTTGTTTTAGTAATATTTTAAGGAAATAATTTACTATAAATTATATATTAAAGAATGATTCCATTGGTTTTCTCTTCAAATGTATTAAAAAAACATAATCAAAAGTAGACCAATTGTTTGTTAATTTTTATGATCATTAATTAATTTAATTTTTGTTTTAGTTATAATTATTTATAATAAAATCCACACACTTGAAAAAAATACATATATTATTCCAATTCTGTTGCACTACTGTGTCTATACCGTCCTTATGCGGAGAAAACGATCGCGATCCCATTAATACGTAATCGATCGTGATGATCACCATCTCGAAGGATATGCTCTACTAACACTACCTTTGAAATATGTAGCTACAGCTTGTTATAGCATTAAATTATCATTATTATACTTCCGAGTCTTTTTTTAAGGGTTTTAAATTAAATTTGTAATACAAGTAAAACACCTGCAACACCTTTTCCACCACGCACTGTATGTTCCACGCACGAAGCCATTGCAACCCCCCTGTTACCTTTTTGTATACAAAACATAAGCTCACGCACACCGATGACGGCTAAAACAATCACACCCTGCACCCGGATTGGACGCACACGCACACGCACACATACAGACGCGTGCACACGCGTACATACAACTGCAAACCCACCCCTTTCGTGTGCACTTGTGGTGTCAGCATAGGAACGTACAGTTGTGTTGAATGTTTCAAACCAAACACGATCTCGCTCTCGTGCAAAAAGCTTCGAGGGAGGTGTTGAAGGGAATAGGGGAGGAATGAGGAGAATTTAATGCGAAAAAAAGCTCAGCTGGAAGTGTGGCATTTCCTGAATAGCAATCACGGAGCTGTGCTGATCATTCGCCAAATAAGCTGGAGCGATCGAGAGGATCGCCTAACTGCTCTCGTCCCCGGTATTTTGTAGTCTAGTTACACAGCAACAAAAAACAAAAACCAGGGCTCCCGATGCACGCGAAACGCGTTGCCGTCGTTGAATTATTTACATCGTCTCTCTTGTCCCAACCCCTCCCGTCGGATGCATTTTTCCCTGTGCAGCGCCGTCCTGCAGCGTGCTGTGCATTCAAATCACACACACGTCACTCGTACGTACCACGCTTGCAGCAATTGCGGGGAATTCGGGGAGGGGATGAATACAGCCAGAGCCACGGCAATCAAAAAAGATGGAAAACAAAGAGATGCGAGAGAGAGAAGAAAGGGAAAACAATCAGTTGGAGGGGGGGGGGGGGGGGGGTCGGAGGCCTATGGCTGCGCCTACCGGACCACGTTTCTCTGCAGTTTTGCGCACCAGCGGGAAATGGCACATGGATGGCGTGAATAAAGTGTCGCACAGACAGCAACCGTTCCAGGCATGATTGGCTTGGACGCATTTTCGACAAGTTCATGATTACAGAGTAATAAATTTACCATTAGCGTCAGCGTAACTGTTTCTGCGGGGAAGGTAATTTGCCGCAAGTCGTTGTTAAACTGCTACTCTGGGCAGCAGCACGTGCAGGGTTTTTTTGTAAACCTTTGGGTGAGACGAGTTTTAAACAGCTGCATTAGCCTTTTTGCACTGTTTGGCAGCGCACGAAGTAGTTAAAAATCGATAAAAGCATTGAACAATGGAATGGCACTATTCAGTTGCGATGTAGAGGACGTGATTTAGCAGCTCGTTAATAATAGAAGATTAGAAGCTTCTATTTTTGTCATCCACTGTTAAAGACTAAAATGAATTAAAAATTTAAAATAAACGTTAAATTTTGGAAATGATCGCACCTCAGCTGTACAATGCTGTTGCTATTTGCCTCAAAAGCGACACTACCAGCCAATGAACCAGCAAGCGAGATGCCTATCAATGCATTCCTCCGTCCCTCCCCACCCCCCGAAAGGTGCATCAAGAATACCGACTGGACATGGTAATTGATGGAGAAATGGTAACCCTCCCCGAGCTTGCTGTGCTTCCAACAGTAAACGACACGAGTTCCGTGGCTTGATTTCTTTATTATGGTTGTCGGTTGAGGGTTTGGCCCTACCGAGAAGTGGTCCCAACACTCCGTGCCACGGCACGATTGTTATCATTATCATCTCTGGACAGATTGATGCTTTTGCTCGTGGTCGTGGACCGCGCTCGGGTGTGCGCTGGGATCTTTCCACTGATTTGACGCTCTATTGCTTATTTCCGGAACTTGTTTCGATAAGGGCCTTGTCCCTGTTGTTACCTTGCTTTGGTAGCACGCCCTGCCCATCCGGAGGAGGTTATTTTTGGATCCACGGGGGGACATGTGCTTGTTGAAAGAAATTCAGTGCAAGTGATCCAATAGAAAACATGATAGTGGTGTTGAGATGTATTGTTTTGTTTTTTGTGTGTGTACGGATAATATTCCTGTCTTTGGTTTATAATTTTGCTTAGGTTATTGTTGGTTATCCATACATTATACATTTTCTTGACAAGGGATTGACTTTCACCTTTCCCGCCGTCGGGCTGAAAGTAACACGCGTGCAAGCAATGTACATTGTTGTACTATTATCTCGAGAAAAAGCAACAGACTCGACGGTAGACGTACGGTAGACAACAATGAACTGGGGGAGGGAGGGTGGTATCGCAAAAACGTGAAATTATGCAGATGAGGGTTGCTTGGCCGCCTTCACCTACATCGCCGGAATGATGTTTGTGTACAGATTTCCTTTTTTTTTTTTTAAACATTGTGTGAATCAGAATTTCGTTTCAAACAGTTACGGAAATGTGAGCAAGCGAGCACTCTCGTCAGAGTCAAATGCCGGTTTATTAAAACTGCATGGATATACTAAACGGAAAAGACTAGGAAAAATTTCCCTTATCTCGGATGGGGATTCCTTACGAGGATAAGGGAGTTTAGGAAGAGACTAAAAAATTCTTAACGTTTATGGAAACCTTATACAGTCCTTAAAGTCTTGTAGATTCATTCACGATTTGGAAGACTAAAGATCACTGAGCTTTATTACTTTTCTGGTACTAATTTCTTCCCTACCTATGATTGATTGGTGTATTGGGCTTGGGATTGGGATCACTGGCTATTATTAGTTCAATTCCGAAACGGACAAAAAAGGAAACAACAGTCGCATTTAGAGTAGTCCGAAGTCGGAGTCATCTAGGTTCGGAATCAGCAGTCGAAACCGGAAAGAGTCGGAGTATTCCCAGTGATGGCCTATGCAATGTACTTCAGTTGATTCAGGACATTGGGCGATTCCAGTTAGATCCCAATTGGATGTATTGGAAACTGATTGGAAACTTTCGATGAGAAACGATAAACGTTTCATTCTTGCTAGAGTGAAATTTTTGAATTTAAGAATAATTTAAGAAATGGAGCTTCATGAGAATGTTTAAGCAATAAATGAAATTTTCTTGGCATTTTTTCATATGTTATGACACATACATTAAAGAATGCGATTTTCCATACACTACTTAGCATTAGTATTTTTTAACACTAATCGTTCGCCATCAGTTTTAAGTATTGCTTATTAAAACTGCTTTCCGGAATCGGACTGGAATCTTCTTTTTTTTATAAAGGAAATTTGCAAATTTGATCAAAGAAAAACACAAAAATACACACTTAATATAAAAATATGTAATAAAACTAATATTGATAGCCTTTTCCTAGAACAGAATAACGTATTTATGATTATTAGCTCTTCCTAAAGTCAGTGTGGGGCAATTTTCAACAGGTCTACGTGAAATTAGCATAAAACGGTTCCATTCGAAACAGCGAACACCAAAAACAAACAATCAACCCTCAACGAATCAGCCTTCAATCCAGCCCTGAACGTTTTATGACGCACGCATCTCACCAGTGTGGCCAGATTATTTTGGCAGTTTTCGGTAGGCTCAT